>PVJO010001650.1:0-77566 GCA_004026905.1 Hystrix cristata | reverse complement strand
TCTTTCTTCCCTTTCCCAATATAATACATTTTAGTCTTTATTTACACTTCAGTTTCTCACACCAGAGAAACTATGCAGTATTTAAACATGTGTGTCCGATTTATTTCACTTAGGAGTATGGTCTCAAGATGCATCTATTTACCCAGGAATATCTCAAGCTTATCATTCTTTATGGCAGAGGCTAAGAATCTTAAGTGTTGAAAACTATTAGTTTTCAAATTTTAAAAGCAAACTTTTAGAATTTTTTTATTATTGTTGAGACAAGGTCTTACTATGTAGTCCAGCCTGGCCTTGAACTCACTACATAGCCCAGGCTGGCCTTGAACTCACTATGTAGCCCAGGCTGGCCTTGAATTTGGAGTGATCTTCCCGTTTCAGCCTCCCAACTGTGGCACAGTTGTGTGCCACACACCCAGAAGTTTTTAGTATTAGTAGTACACACTGTTAAAATTTCAGTTTGATCCCCAGCACCAAAATAATAATAATAATAATAATAATAATAATAATAATAATAATAATAATAATAATAATAAAATTTGAATGTCTGTAGCAAAACTCAGGGTGAAAAAAAATTTTTTTGGTACTGGGGATTGAACTCAGAGCCTTCATACTAAAATACATCCCCAGTCCCTTTTTGCGACAGGGTCTCACTAGGTGTCCAGGCTGAGCTCAAATTTGGGTTCCTCCTGACTGAGCCTCCCAGAGCAACGAGATTATAGATATGTGGCACCAGGCCCAACTCAGGCTGAAATTTAGTCTCTAATTATGCAGTGAGACCTTTAAAAGGTGATTAGGTAATAGGGGTTCTGTCCTCACAAATGGATGGCTATATTAATGGGCCAATGGTTTGTCTTGAGAGCAGGTCTGTTCTAAAAGCCAGCTTGGCCCCGTCTTTCTGATGAGCCCCCTTCCCATGTGACATCCTGTGCTGCTTCAGGATCCTGCGCACAGTCAGAAGCAGGAAGAGGGCCTTTACCAGATGTTATTTCACAGCTGTGTACTTCTCAGCCATCAGAACGGTAAGAAATAAGTACCTTTACAAATTATCCAGTCTCAGCAATATTCAGCTATAGCAACTGTTACGGTTTGTGTCTAGATGTCCCCCCAAAGCCTTATGCGGTAAGAGGTAGCTGGATCTAGAGTGTGTGATTACTAAATTAGTCCACTGATTGGTTTGTCATGGTTCTGCTGGGATCAAGGATGTGACACTAGGATTAAGGGTATTAGGATTAAGGGTGGGAGTACTGCCCACCCTAAAACTAGGTAGCCTGGATAAAATATAAAATACAGAAGAAGCTGGTTAGCCCCCTTGCTTGCATCCCTTGCTTACCTTGCTGCCTTCTGCCTGTCTGCCATGCCACCCTGCCTCGGACCCAGCTGACTGTGGACTGAAACCTCTACAAACTGTGAGCTAAATAAACCTTTCTTCCCCTAACTTTGGGTGTCTGGTATTTTGTCTCAGCAATGAGAGAAAAGTAACTAAAACAGCAACAGAAAATGGACCAAGACATACAGTTGTAGTACATCAACAGGATTTTTGTTCAACTTCAAGGACAAAAAAGAAAATTATAAAAGCTGTCAGAGTTGGGGTGGGGATGCCTATGAAACAATAATAAGACTGATTAAAAACATTTCTCTGTTGACATAGAATTTTATTCTCTGCCAGACTATCAACAGTGAAGATGACGCTGACTGTGGTTGTGCATGTCTGTAATCCTGGCACTCAAGAGGCTGAGGCATGGGGCTGGGGATTTAGCTCAGTGGTTAGAGTGCTTGCCTTGCAAGTGCAAGGCCCTCAGTTCAATCCCCAGAGCCACCCCCTCAAAAAAGTCTATCTTCTCATGAGTGAAGAATTCATTAGAAATCAGGAACAAATGAGCCATTAGAGGAAAAGCAAGAAGAGGAGAGGTCAGAGGCAGATGATCTGCAGGGGACCTCAATGTTGGTAGGAACCTTGGATGAGGTCACTGGAGACAATCACACTATTGTGTCTACATCATTAGGCTCAGGACACTACTTAAGCATCTTCCCATTGTGGGCAGGGATCTGCTGGAACCAGGCTGCTCAGTCCTACTGAACTGCCAGCCACATGCCGTGACAGGGTTGCTGACGGACGACATGGGTCCCCTGGTCACAGTGATGGAGGTGGAAACCTATGCCAATACTGCTGGTGGGACAACCAAGTTTAGGAAGTCAAGAAATCAGTGGAGCTCTTCTCATCTCTCCTGAATATTACGAGATGGGTAGATAGCTCCGTAAGGGGTGGTTCTCCGTGGTCCACTTGCCACAAGTAAAACATTGTTAGCCAAAGCAGCAACAAACCAAACCTCAGCCTCTTTCTTGAGAGTTGTTGGCTCTGAACTTGGTCAGAAGCACATGGGTGATGGGAATTGCTGAAGAACATGTACCATCCATCATTTCTATTGGTGAAATCGAAGCCATTGTGATGAAAAGATACGATTCAAACTCTGGACATGACAGAGAAATTCAGCAAACAGTGTTGGGACTTTCGAACCAGTTGGACGGATTTGATTCATGAGGAGACGTGAAGGTTATCATGGTCACAAATCAAACAGAAACTTGGGATCCAGCACGAATCAGATAAGGGCACATCGACGGGAAGCTCAAGATCCCCCACCTGATGAAGAGTCACACAAGCAGAATGACACTGGCCAATGATGTGACCCTGGCTGACCTGATCATGGCAAGGGATGAGCTCCCTGGGACCAACACCGAGGCAATCTGTATAGGAGCTGCCCTGATGGCCTTGAGAGAATGTAGAAGGAAAGTAACAAATGAAGACTTCAAAAAATCTTTTCAAATGTTCTGTACAAGAAATAAGAAGGGCCCCGTGAGGAGCTCTGTCTCTATCAAAGCACAGTTGCTTCAAAGGAAACTGGTTGGGACTTTTCCTGTTGCCTAGAAAGGATGAGATTGGAAAAGTTCACTGAGGAAAGCATGCTAGAGTTGATTTTTACTGGCAAAATGTGGTGCATCTTTTCCAGTACAGCCCGTAGGATGCCTACTGGATGGCATTTATCTGCACTGTCTGTGAGGCTTGCTCTCTGCTTCCCAATGAAGTGTGCTCTTTCATAAAAAAAAAAAATAAAAATTTAGAAAAAGCAAAGGTGAAATATATTTTGATATGCCAGAAATAACTACGGGATTAAAAACACTCAGTTTCACTGAAAGGCATTTATAAATAACAAGTTTAAAAACTACTTGGGAACCTTTAATTTCTGACCATGATGGTATAAACAGGAACTTGATTTATCCTCCTCCCTTAACCATGTGGAAAGCCAGACCAATTATAGAAAGCAATGACTTTCAGACACTGGACACTAGGCAGCAATTCCTAAAATAAGGGAAACAAGTGACGTTAACTCTCCAAGTTTCCCAGCTTACTGCCTGGAAAGAGCATCCACACCACTGTGTAAGAGAGGTAACCTTAACAGAGCCTGACAATATCACTTGTTGAGAAGATAAGAGTTTGGAAGCTGGGTGTAGTGGCACACACCTGTAATCCCAGCATTTGGGAGGCTGAGGCAGGAGGATCGCCCCGAGTTCAAGGCCAGCCAGGCTACATAGTGAGTTCAAAGCCATACTGAACTACATAGACCCTGTCAAAAAAAGAAAGAAAGAAAGAAAGAAAGAAAGAAAGAAAGAAAGAAAGAAAGAAAGAAAGAAAGAAAGAAAGAAAGAAAAGAGTTTGGAGTTCAGGGAGACCAAGGCAGCTATGCTTTTGGGGAAGAGGATGGAGTCACACCGAGCTGGAACTGTGGAGAGGCATAGAAGGAGCTTCTCAAGAGTGAGCAGAGGAACAAAAAAAAAAAAAAAAGAGTGAGCTGAGGGGGTTGAGGATTTAGCTCAAGTGGTAGAGTGCTTGCCTAGCAAGTGCAAGCCCCTGAGTTCTATCCCCAACGCCAAAAAAGAAAAAAAAAAAAATGAGCTGAGCATTAAGGTGATTGGACATACAAGGAGTCTAGAAAGGCCTCCGCCAGATGTGCTTCTCAACTCTGGGCTCCCTGGTCTCCAGAACTGTAAGAAGTATTTCTTGTTTAATAAGCACAGGCTGGGGATAAAAACGTTTGAAAGAAGTGGGTGCAGCAATTTTCCAGAAGCATAAAAACCTGGGAATAATTTGTCTTCTCACAAGTCATTGAAAGCAGAGGCCTCCCAATGCACAATGTCCTCGGAAGGATACTGGCTGCACAGAGGAGACAGATTTGTCCTCAAGTCTCTTCTGGATCAGCCTCAACAACACTTAAAACTAAGCCTCAAAAAGATCAAACTGTTTCCTAGAAACATGGCCGCATTTCAGGAAAAAAATGCCCACAATATTTAAATGAATACAAAAAAATCCAGCATATGAAAATAAAGTTCACAGTGTCTGTTATTCAATAAAATATTATTAGGCTTGCAAAGAACAGGAAAACATGATGCATAATAAGGAGGGGGAAAATCAAACAATACAACTGACCCAGAAACTACACAGATAAGAGAATTCATAATTAAGAATGTTTAAATGGTTGTTACAACAGAAACCGTGAGCGTCCGAGGTGAATCATTGGACCAAGCGCAAGCTGGGCGCTAAGGAGCCACCGGCTAGGTGCCAGGCAAGAGCAGCTGTGGGCACCAGGAGCCAGAAGCAGGTGCTGCAAGGGCTGGAGGAGTACCAGAAAGCCAGGCTCCAGTTCATGCAGACGGTGGCAGAGCAGGCAACCAGACCCCAGAACATCGAGACACTGCAGAACGCAGGTGTAATATCTTTGCTAAGGCCTCTTCTTCTTGATGTGGTCCCAACAATTCAACGGACTCCTGCTTTGGCTCTTGGGAGACTGGCCAATTATAGCGACGACTTAGCAGAAGCTGTTGTAAAGGGCGACATTTGTCCACAACTTGTTTATTCTTTGGCAGAGCAGAATCGTTTCTACAAGAAAGCAGCTGCTTTTGTGTTGAGAGCAGTTGGTAAACACTCTCCCCAGCGAGCTCAGGCCGTAGTTGACTGTGACGCCCTGGATGCACTGATGATATGCTTGGAAGACTTTGACCCTGGAGTCAAGGAGGCTGCAGCCTGGGTACTTGGACGTATTTCAAGACACAATGCAGAACTGTCACAAGCTGTGGTGGATGCGGGAGCTGTTCCTCTTTTAGTACTCTGTATCCAGGAGCTGGAAATTGCTTTGAAAAGGATCGCTGCTTCGGCCCTCAGTGATATTTCAAAGCATTCTCCAGAGTTAGCACAGACAGTAGTGGACGCAGGAACCATTGCTCACTTAGCCCAGATGATCCTCAACCCTGATGCTAAATTGAAGCATCAGGTCCTTTCAGCTCTCAGTCAGATTGCAAAACATTCTGTGGATCTGCTAGAGATGGTTGTTGAAGCAGAGATTTTTTCCAGTTGTATTTACCTGTCCGAAGGACAAAGATGACTATGTGAAGAAAAGTGCTTGCACTTTGATTAGAGAGATTGCAAAACATACATCTGAGCTTTCACAGCTCGTCATTAACACAGGAGGGGTGACCGCAGTGACTGACTGCATCCGGTCCTGCAGAGGGAACATACGGCTGACCGGCATCATGATGCTCAGTTTTGTGGCTGTGCATTCCGAGAACCTGGCAACGGCAGTGATCATCTCCAAGGGTGTACCCCAGTTGTCAGTCTGCCTGTCAGAAGAACCAGAGCATCATATTAAGGCTGCTGCTGCTTAGGCCTTAGTACAGATTGGGCGACACACTTCCGAACATGCATGGGCTGTTGCCATCACAAATATTTTGCCAGTTCTGCTTTCTTTGTATATGTCAACAGAAAGTTCTGAGGATCTGAAAATGAAATGTAAAAAAGCCATAAAGAGCATCCTACAAAACTGCACCTACCTACCAGCGCTGGAGCCATTTCTATATGACGCTCCTCCAAATTTTCTGAAGCATGTTCTTGGGCAGTTCAGTAAGGTCCTGCCACATGATGGCAAAGCTCATCAACTTTTTGTGACAACTGATGGACTTAAAAAAGTTCAAGAGATACAAGCAGAACCTGGTTTGCTCCTTCAAGAATACATCAATAGTATTAACAGTTGTTACCCAGAGGAAGTAGTAAGGTACTACTCCCCAGGATATTCAGACACACTTCTGCAGAGAGAGGACAGCTATAAACCACTTACCAATTAAGCAGAGTTATGTTTTTATACTCAAATTCATGGCTGAGTATTCATGAGTAACATTTATTAAAATTCTTTCTAAATATTTGAACTAAATACATTCTAGAGTTATTCAGTGGGAAATACCTTTAGATAATATTTTCAAAGTTTATATAATGCTTTAAAAATTAGTATCTTGAATACACGAGGAACTATTCATAATCATTTCCATGCATAGGATTTGTTCACAAGGTAAATTTTAAATAGATGATAAAGGATTTTTAAGACATGTCATTTTTCTACTAAAAATCGGGGGGGGGGGCTTCCAACTAGATATAGGTGAGAGACAGTGTTCAAAACCTTTATACTGGCTAGTTCCAAAAGGCACACTATGCCGAAAGGCCAGGCAAACTGGCCTCGGAGATTGCATAGGAGGATACAGAAAGGACACAGTTCAAAGTGGACAGGAGTACAGGGCTCGGGAAAGAGACTGTGACGCTGGTTACGTAAATGCACTAACCTGACACAGGATCTAGATTATCTGTCAGATCTTCCTAAGAATTTAGGAAGGTGCTCCTCTTTATCACAAGTTTTTGAAGTTCTCTTTTCGTCCTGCCTAAAATGTTCCTCACCTTTCACAGGGCTACAGAGGGCAGAAGTCATTATTTGGCACTCTTCTCTTGCGCACATGCTCACCGACCTCATGGAAAGGTCTCTCATTCATCATGGTAAACAAGGAAACCGGCATGTAAGATGGGGCCTCAGTGTTCTCTTGTCCTGGGGCTGTTCGTGCTCCCAAATTTCAAAAATCACATTTTCAGGGATTTAGGGAGTAATTTGAAAAGAATACCTGAAGCTCAGACTTTACACCCATTCTCACCTAGGAAAGTATAAAGGGGTAGGCTAAAGGAGGTTTCAATAAAACTTTAAATAAAAATATCAGAATTGTCCTTTTTTTTTTCCTATCTAATGATTTTCTGAGCCAGGGGAGTCTTGCTTAGTTGGGGTGTGCGTGTCTTTTCATCTAAACAAGGGGCATTGCTCTTATGATCTCTGCTAGAGCCCTGAAGAGCAGGTCAGGGTACCCCTGAGAGCCCCCAGGCTACCAGTGGGTGCAGTCTAGCTTTGTTTTTAGGTTTCCTTCTATGACTCTTTTTATTTTTCCTAAAAATGAACCTATATATTTTTGGTATTTGTCCAGGTTTGTCGCTATCATCATTTTTCCCAATGGTGCATAGTTTTTTTTGTGTCTTTCAATAAAAACTTCATCATAAAAATAAATAAATAAATGGTTGTTACATATTTCTGTATTCAAGAAGATAGAGAAAAGCATGTAGATGGTAAGGAGAGAAAAGGAAGAAATTGTTTTTAAAAGACGCAAATCAAACTCTTAGAGATGAAAAATACAATATCAAAAATGAAAGGGCTGAAGTTATAGCTCAGTAGTAGAACGTGTGTTTAGCATGCGTGAGGCCCTGAGTTTGATCCCCAGGGTCAGAAAAAAAAATATTTCAAATTTGAGGGTTTAGAGCCAGGCATGGTGGCAGCTGCCTGTAATCCTAGCACTCAGGAGGCTGAAGCAGGAGGATTGCCATGAGTTCAAAGTCAGTATGGGCTACAATATTGAGTTCAAGGCCAGCCTGGACTACATAGTGAGACTCTGTCTAAAAAAACCAACCA
This sequence comes from Hystrix cristata, assembly GCA_004026905.1. Classification (NCBI taxonomy): domain Eukaryota; kingdom Metazoa; phylum Chordata; class Mammalia; order Rodentia; family Hystricidae; genus Hystrix; species Hystrix cristata. The sequence continues at coordinate 69,749 of PVJO010001650.1, read as the reverse complement.
ACCAACCAACCAACCAACCAAATTAATTAATTAATTGACCAATGGGGTTGGGAGTGCAATTTAGTGGTAGAATACACACTTAGCATGCATGAGGCCTAGGGTTCAATCTCCAGCACACCACACACACACACACACACACACACACACACACACACACACATTTAAAATCTGAGAAACCTATTCAGGGATCTCAATGAACCTCAAGCAAAAGAAACAATAAGAAAACTACATGAAGAGACATGATAAAATTGCTGAAAACAGCAAGAGTTAAAGAGAATAATTTTGCCAGCATAGCGGCACATGCCTGTAATCCTGATACCCAGGAGATTGAAATGGGAGAAACGCAAGTTTGAGGCCATTCTGGGCAATTTAACAAGACACCATCTCAACATAAAAAATGAAAAGAGATAGAGATGTAACTTAGTAGTATAGCACTTTCCTAGCATGTGCGAGGCCCAGGGTTCAATCTCCAGTATATATATAGAGAGAGATAGACAGAGACAGAAACAGAGACAGAGAGACAGAGAGATTGATTAAAAGAGAAAATCTTAAAGCAGCCAGAGGGGAAGGAGGAAAAATTAGGAGGTATGAGGGAAGACATAAGATAAAAGAAATAGGGCTGGGGGTGTTTCTCAGCGAAAGCTCACTTCCCTAGTATGCAAGATCCTTAGTTAGATTCTCAGCACCATATCAAAATAATAATAATAATAATAATAATAAGTTGAGTTCTTCCAAATATTAAATATAGAATTATCATATAATCTGTGTAATTCCATTCTAGCCATATACCCAAAACAATTGAAATCAAGGGACTCAAACAGATATTTGTGTGTCAGTGTTCATAGCAGCATTATTTTAATAGCCAAAAAGTAGAAATAACTCAAAAAACCATCAAGCAGTTAATGAATAAACAAAACATGAGTGTATTCATAGGCATGTGTGTGTGTATGTTGTATGTGTGTGTGTATAGTGTGTGTGTGTGTGTGTGTGTGTGTTAAATTCCCCAGCAGCCCCTTAAAATACAGTGTGGTTCTTTGCAGGAATGGGAGATGAAAAGAGTTATTGCTGTTTCGGGGGGGCGGTGCTGAGGATCGAACTCAGGGCCTTGCGCTTTCTAGGCAAGCACTCTACCCCTGAGCTAAATCCCCAACCCCGAAGAGTTATTGTTTAATGGGTACACAGTTTCAGTTGTATAAAATGAAAAGTTCAGGAAATGCAGGATGGTAGTAGTTGCACTATAAAGTGAATGTACCTAATGCCACTGATTTGTGTACTTAAAAATGGGTAAAATGATCCAGCACTCAGGAGGTTGGGGCAGGAGGATCACCATGAGTTTAAAGGCCAGCCTGTGGTACATAGCAAAACCCTGTCTCAAAAAACCAAAAAAAAAAAAAAAAAAAACCAAAAAAACCAAACCCCAAATCAAACCAAAACAAAACAAGGTTAAAATGCTAAGTTTCATGTTTGTTTTTTGTTTTGTTTTGTTTTGGATTTTTTTGGTGCCAGGGATTGAACTCAGGGCCTTGTGCTTGCTAGGCAATCACTCTAACCACTGAGCTAAATCCCCAGACCCCTGTTTTGTTTTTTTGAAACAGGATCTTGCTGTCAGACTGGGCTTAATCTCACTACAGAACTGGGCATAGAAAAAAAAAAAAAAGAACTGGTCATGGGGGAACATGCCTATAATCCCAGCACTCGGGAGGTTGAGGCAGGAGGATTGCCACAAATTTGAGGCCAGCAGGGGCTACATAGTGAGTTCAAGGACAGGCTGAGCTACACAGGGGTTCTCAAAAAATATATAATCAAGAAGTAGATAGGAAGCAAAACAAAACAAAACGAAACAAAAATCACTATGTCAGGGGTTGGGGATTTAGCTCAGTGGTTAGAGTGCTTGCTGAGCAAGCATAAGGCCCTGAGTTCGATCCCCAGCACCAAAACAAACAAAAAAGTCATTCGGGCTGGCCCTGAACTCATTACGGAGCTCAGGTTGGCCTAGAACTCAGGCAATTCTCCTGGCTCAACTTCCAGAATGCTGGGATTACAGGCATGTGCCACGACGCTCAGCAGGAATTTTTTCTTTTTGTGTAAAAAAGTTTTTGAAATAAATTGAAACTATAATTTTAGATAAACAGTAACCATGGAGGTAGTTCTTGCTGAAATATTTTAAGATGAAGATAGAAATACTGAATAATTACAGGTTTTAGAATAGTTATAGTGAATATGAATGTTAAAACTGTAAGGAAATCCACTAAAATACAGAAATGATCTAAAGCTTCTAACCAGCAGAGGAAAAGAAATAGGACTAGAGGAAACTGAGTCTAATGTTAGGCAGGAAATAAGATGCCTAACAGGAAATAAAGGGGAAAAGATGCCAAGGGTAAGAATGGCACGGAGAAAATATAAATAAGAAGGGTGGCAGGATTCTGGCTGGGAAGTTTCTTAGTACTGTTGTCATTTAGTCCCTAGCAAAACAGTGAGTCAAGCTATTGGTTTGTGAGGTCACATGTTACTTTGACTATGAGACTCAGTTTTAAAACCTTTTGCCCTAATGATGACAGACTTTTCTAAGTAACACACTGTAGTTGTCTTTGGTCAACTTGTCAGACTCAACCTTTGTCCTTAGTTGTCAGTGGCCCACATGGCAAAGGAGTTTTCTTACTCAGGGATTTTGGGGATTCCCTAGGGAATTGTTAGGGATCTTCCTACTACAGATCTTCCCTGAAATTACTCTCAGTATTTTTGTTTGTTTGTCTTTGGAGACAGGGTCTTGCTATGTAGCCCAAGCTGGCCTTGAACTCATGGCAATCCTCCTGCTTCAGCCTCCCAAGTGCTGGAATTACAGGCTTATGCCACCATGCCCGGCATCACTTTCAATTTCCTAACTGTCTTTGCTCCAGAACACTGCTGCTCCCCAGTTTTGCTGCCACCATTCCAGGTTCTCCATATTGCCTCACCCCAGTGGACATAGGTCTCCTCATGTTTTTATTTCTTGTTGGTGGTAACTGAACCCAGAGCCTTGTGCATGCTAAGCATGTGCTCTACTGCTCAGCCTCCATCTCCCCGCTTTATTCCCCAAAGCTCAGCTCAGTCCAGGCTGTCTGGTTTAACATGACACAGAGACCACAGGCGTGAAAAGCAAAGAGTAGCTCCCAGCTACCACTGGAAGTGGCTGTTCTTCAGATTCCTGAAAAAATTGAGCTGACCCACCCTGCATCCTTCCCCACTGGAGATCTCCAGACTGTGCCACACCTTGGAACCCTAGTGCCAGCAACAGGCAGGGGTCTGAAAAGATCCTTTCTTCTTCTGTCCAAGACCTGGCTATTTCTGCTAGAGAATGTCTGGTAGAGGAACGATCCTTCTCCTTAGGAGAAACACTCGCCTCCACTTTGACCTGGCCAATGTAATTCCAGGAGCCATGGACTCCTTCCGGGTTGGATAACTGGGCTTACGTAATGCCACTTGTGACCTGCCAGTCTGTGACCTCTTACCAGCCAATCTGTCTTCCTGCGTGAAGTATGCCGATTATGTTGCCACCTTCTTCAGGATGGTCCCAGTTTTGTGACCTCCTGTGAGAAAACACTTGGATAAAAATATGCATAGATCACTGAAGAACAAATAATAGTTTTTTTGCTTTTTTTTTTTTGGTTTTTTGGGGGTTTTTTGGTGCTGGGGATCGAACTCAGTCATAGTGGTACACATCTGTAATCTCAGCATTTGGGAAGCTGAGACAGGAGGATCTCAAGTTTGAGAACAGCCTGGGCTACACCTCAAAACAGAACAAAACAGAAATACAACTGTAAAATATAACATTTCTCTTACTTGAAAGTTTCATTTTTGGAGCACCTGCTCTGTGTTCTTTTAGGTAATAGTCACATTCAGCCACAAGAGGAGACAAAGGTAAGGCACAAGGAAACCAAGTCTTCTATACTCACAGGTCCTGTGGAGGAAGGTGCTGACTGCTGGCAGGTGACAGAGGAAGCAGCATATTTTGGTCAGTTGGGAGGAGCAAGGTGTGAACATAGGCCAGAGCCTTATCCAGCTTCTAAGAGAAATGCAGGGCAGGTCAAAGAGTTATAGGATTGACTCTAAATTTGGGGGAGACCTCTAACTGCCAGATATGATTAAGGAAGAGGAACATCACCTCCTGTGGTATAAGAGACAGATAAAGGGCTCTGGCTCTGGATTGGCTGATTTGTACATCAAAAGAAGTCTCCCAGCTGAGTGCTCCTATCGCTAAGGACTAAGGAATTAGCTGGTCCTGGGAGGGGCTACCTCTGCTGAAAAGGTTTTTGGAGACATGGAAGCATCTTAAAAAAGTCTTTTTTTTGGTAGGTTTTTTTTTTTTTAAGGGGTGCTGGTGATCGAACTCAGGGCCTTGCGCTTTCTTAGGCAAGTGCTCTATCACTGAACTAAATCCCCAGCCTTGCTTTTGTTTGTTCGTTTGTTTGGGTTTTTTGAGACGGGGTGTCACTATGCAGTTTCAGGCTGGCCTTGAACTCTCTATATAGTACAGGCTGGCCTTGAACAATCCTCCTGCCTCAGCCTCCCCCAGTACTGGGATTACAGGTGTGTGCCACCACTCCCGGTTTAACAAAGTCTTTTTAAAATTTTATTTAGAAAGGGTGGGGTTAGACTAGCCCAGAACCTCAGAAATGGACTCTCCCCTGCCTTTTCTAGTGACTTCAAAATATGTGCATTCTTTCTTAACTTTAAATCTTGTCCTTACAATTTTTTTTTGTCCCTGGATCAATCTTTAACTTTAATCACACCAGGAAGGAATATAGTATCAAAACTGCTATTTTCTTGAGGAACTGGTGTTGAGAAAACAAACAAAAAAAACTGCTGAGGGCTGTACTATAGCTTAGTGTTCACAAGGCCCTGAGTTTGGTCCCCAGCATCACAAACTAAAACTGATGAGCTTCCAGAGGTGAAACTGTATGAATAGTCTAATGTCATCAGCTGTGAAAGAAGTATATGAAAGAGGACTCAAAACTGGAATTGGAACCCCAAGAAAAGTGGGAGAACCGACTTATCACCGTGTTTTTACTCTGTCCTCACTTACCATCTTTCTTCATCTGTGGTCTGTTACCCTCTGAGGGGCTTGTATTTCTCAAGTATTCTCAGTCCTCTATGAGAATTTAAAAACTTATGTTTTAATTTTTATAATTCTCCCTCCCTCTCTCTACCTCTCTCTCCCACCTCCCTCCCCTCCTCTCTCTACATACATGAATATAACTATATAAGCATACCAGCATGTTTTGAATCATGTAGATTAACACTTATTTTATTTTATTTTATTTTATTTTAGAGACAGGGTCTTACTTTGTAGCTCAGGCTGGCCTTGAACTCACTGCAATCCCCCTGCTTCAGCATCCTGAGTGGTAGGATTACAGGTATATGCCACCAGGCCTGCCCACTTTATTTCTAAATAATTCTGAGCTTAGATTTACATTTACAAGTGAACTGGTATTGTCATATTGTGTAAAGTTAGAGCATTCAGCTTTTTTTTTGTTTGTTGCTTTTTGCTTTTAGAACAGGGTCTTGCTACATAGTTGAGGCTGGCCTTGAGTTCCCTATGTAGCCCAGGCTGGCCTGGAATACACAGTGGTCCTCCTGCCTCAGCCTCCAGAGTGCTGGAATTACAGGTATGTACCACCACATCCGGCTGAACATTTCTCTTTTAGAACAATATTGCCCAGACTGAAGTCCCTTGAATTTCTAGAGATCTACAAATGTACGTCTCAGAGGCTCACCTTTCTTTTTTTTTTTTTCCAATTAGCAATAATCGCGCCTCGGATAAACCTCATTGGCTACGATACTGCCACTGCGCAAAGCTACCTTTCTTTCTTTGTACTATTTATTTATTTATTTGTGGTTCTGGGGAGCAAACCCAGGGTCTCAGCCATGCTAGGCAAGCCTTCTATCGATGAACTAAATCCCCAGCCAGTCACAATTTCTTATGTTTGAAAAACATGCCTCACTGGGCCTGGTGGCACACACCTCTAACCCCAGCACTCTGGGAGTGTGAGGCAGGAGGATCACAGGTTCCAGCTCAGCCTGGGCAACTCAGCAGTTTAATGTGATCCCGTCTCAAAATAAAAAGATGGGCTGGGGGTACTGCAGATGTAGCTCAGTGCAAAAGCCCTAGGTTCGATGCCCAGTAGTGTGGGCATGGGCACATGTGCACATGCACGCGCGCACACACACACACACACACACACACACACACACGCATGCGCACGTGCACGCGCACGTGCACACACACACACTGCCTCACAGCATCTTCTCTTTTCTCCTTCCTTTTATGAGAGGCAAATGAAGCAGACAAAGTTTTTAAAATGGCTGATGTCTGTCAGTTATTGTCAATGTTTGACCAATTTGAAAGAAATAGCCGTAAGATCTGAAAAAAAAACCTAGTGATTTTAATAAATTAAAAGTGATACTGGGGGAAAAAAGTGATACTGGGAAATACTGAGGTTTTTTTGCTTTTGTTTTTGGTGCTGGGGATTGAACTCAGGGCCTTACTCTTGCTAGGCAAGCACTCTACCACTAAGCTAAATCCCCAACCCCAATAAATGGTAGACTTTAAAATACATTAATGGAGAAGTTAGCACATTTTTAAAAATTTTTTTTATTTTTTAACACATTTTACTCTTCGTATCTTTAGTTAGTGTTTTGTTTTGTTTTTTTGTTTTTTGTTTTTTTAGTTTTTGTTTTTTTTTTCCTGAGACAGGGTCTTGCTATGCAGTTCAGTCTGGCCTTGAGCTCACTATATAGCCCAAGCTGGGCTTGAACTTCTGGTGATCCTCCTGCCTCAGCCTCCTGAGTGCTTGGATTACAAGCATGTATCATTAGTCGGATTTTACTCTTCATATTTTAATTTTGAAGACTAAATGTTGTATGATTGTTTTAGAGATGAGAAACTATGCCTGAGAGGGAAGAAGTGACTTGTCAAAGACCACTAATACAGTGTAAAACTCGTGATTTTGAGTCACATTTTATTCCTAGGAAAAAACAAAAGCCAAAAGCAGCAGCAGTAGCAGAGTAATTTCATGCTTTCTCAACACTGCCCCTCAGAGAGCTCATCCCAGTTCAGGACAACCTGCAAGCCTCATTAAACCCTGCCCAACTCTAATCCAGTATTTTCAATATTTGTGTATCTACTTGTCACCTTAAGCTAAACCCATTTTTTTCTCCCCTAACAAGCATTCCCCCGCCAAAATCCCATCATTTTCTCTTAATTTCACCATCATATTTTATCATTCAGGGTCAAAACCTTAGTATTCATTAATTCAACAACTACTGTGATATTATTGGGCATATATACAAGGACTTCACCAGGAATATGGAAGACGCAATAGTATGGCCTATCAGGAAAGACAAGAGGGGATACGTAACACGGGGATATGAGCAGGGACTTCCTGGAGAAAACGATGGCCCAGGAGGGTGGGTGGAGAGGTGTGGGTAAAACATAGGAAGGAGGAAGCACTCAAAGACCTAACTACTGAAGGAATGAATTACAGGTAGAGTGGTGAGAAATAGACAAAACCAGTCCTGCTTCAAGCAACAAGGGTCTTGTAAACCACATTGATGAATTTGTGTAGGGAGCTCGTTCTAGTTATTTCCTCGTTATTAAGGAGTTTGGATTACCTGAAGAGTAAGAGGGAGAAGCCAGTACTAGTTTTGTTGTTTTTTCTGTTTTGGTGGTACTGGGGTACTACTCTACCACTGAGCTACATCCTCAGCCTTTTTTCTATTTTTTTTGAGAGAGGGTCTTCCTAAATTGCCCAGGTTGATCTCAAACTGAAATTGTGACCCGCCAACCTCAACCTCCCAAGTAGCTGGTGTCTGTCACTGCACTCAATTGCAGACAGGCGTGAGTTTTGCGACAGGGTCTCATTATGTAGTTCAGGCTCCCCTTGAACTTGCCATGTAGCCTAGGCTAGCCTTGAACTCTGCGAAACTCTCCTAACTCAGTCTTCAGAGTGCTAGGATTACAGGCGTGTGCCACCCCACCCAGCTTCGTTTCGTGGGTTTTTTTTTTTTTTGTGAGGGTGTGTTGCTGGGGATCGAACTCAGGGCCTGGAGCTTGCTAGGCAAGTGCTTCTACCACCTGAGCTAAATCCCCAACCCCTCTTTTTGTGTCTTAAATGAATCTATTTTGTCAGTTTGGAGAATTTCTCCTTTCCTTTCCATACCCTTGATCCAATCCATTATTCAATCTGTCGCATTTGTTCATGTCCAACCTGTCCTTTCATCATCCCTGCCACCTGCCAGCATCCCAGTCCCGCTCATTTCATGCCATGCTTAGATCCTCAGAGCCTTCTAAGCAGTTACTGTCTTCGGGGTTGATGATCACCTCTAGAGGGATCTAATGTTACCACTCAGAATCCTCCAACGAAGGCAACCGGCTTCCTCAAAAGCCCTCCCAAAGGCAGATTCCGTGTTTTTCCTCCCTCTCCCAACCTTGTGACATTATTCTCTCTTCTTTTGACACAATGCGGTCCTGAGGTTCCTTCTCCAGGTGTCTGAAATCTTTTCTTTCCGCCGAGCCACATCTCGCTCTCCTTTCCTTTGATCTCTTCTCGCCCAGCAGAATGCACCTAACGTTTCTATATGGTATTCACTGGAGCTGTGTCACAGATCGAGGGTTTCATTTTCCTTTGTCAGAAAGACTGTCTCGTATAGGTCTCACAGGGCCTGGCCGAATACCGAGGAAGCTCACAACAAATACGAGTCAATTTTAATTGAACCGAATCGGCGGAGTTTGTGGAGTCTGTGGGCGCAGGGTGCGGGCGGGAGACAGGGCTGATAACATTGCAGGACAGAGCGGGAGCCACCGGCCCGACAAAACGCCGAGAAGCCAGGGCCAGGAACTAGGCGGCAGTGTGCGTGGCGGGGGAACACCCGGGTGGCAGCCAGGGGCAACACACACCCCACACGCGGAAGCCCAGCCCGGGCCGCAGCCGTTGGTGGGCGTGGCCGCGCAGGTCTCGCGATAGCGTCGGTTGGGCTGGCCGCTGGCCCCGCGGGCGGGGCGAGTTGCTAAGGAAATGACTGCCCACAGCGCCGCGCGGCGCCGCGCCGGCCGGGCGGGGTCTGGAGCGCCGCCGTTTCCGCTTCCGCTCCCTCTAAGCTCCCGTCCCGTTACAGCCTCCTGGCCGGCCTCGCGCCTTTCACCGGCACCTGGCGTCGGCCGCACAGCCAGGCCCGTTCCTGCCACGCGCGCCCCCGGGGCTCCGGCTCCGGCACGGGTCGCGCCCCGCTCACCTGCACAGAGGCTGCTGGCCAGCCGCCGCCATGGGTGCCTATCTTTCCCAGCCCAACACGGTGAAGTGCTCCGGGGACGGGGTCGGCGCCCCGCGCCTCCCGCTGCCCTACGGCTTCTCCGCCATGCAAGGCTGGCGCGTCTCCATGGAGGTGAGGCGGCTGGGCCCACAGCCTGGCCACTGCACGGCGGGAACCTGTCGGAGAAAGGGAGCGGGGGATGGGGTCCTCCCCGGGGAGGGGTCCCAACCGACAGCCTGCGGCCGCCGCGGCACTTTAGGAAGCGACAGCGAGCGCGGGGTCGGGGTCGAGGGAGCTGACGGTGCACGGCAACCACGAGCCGGTGGCCAGTGGCTGCGAGAGCTCGGCCATGTGGGGAGAGGCACCTTCCGCCCACTGAGCGCCCTCTCCGTGCCTTCGCGCCATCCTCTCGTGCCTGCCCGGCCCTCCAGGCTCCTCAGCGGCGTGAGGGTTAGTGTTGGCATGAAGACGGAAAGAGGGAGTATGTACTCACTTGTCTTTCCAGGAAGAGCTGAATAGACGCGAGTGACTTTATTTTTTATTTTTTTGTTGTTGGTTGTGGGAGGCCTCTTTGAGTGAGGAATTTGACAGTGAAAGGAAGCCGGGCAAATAGTAATCTGTGTCGTACTCTTAACGCCTAGTTGCCTGGCCTTGGGCACCAAATGTTAATATTAGAGGCGCTGCCTGACCTCCAAGAGTTGTCACTCATTTGCACCCTCTCTGCAGGACTTTTTACGACCTTTGGAAAACAAATCGTGTCATCACTATACTCTTTTTTTTTTTCCCTGTGCTTGATACATTTTTTTTCTTGGAATATCTCTAAAACTCAGTAATTGTTGTTTCCCTGTGTTGTAATTTAGTTCCCTCGATTTTCAGTCATTTCATCAATTCTTTTCTTCACAACCTGTTGAGAACTTTTTTAAAAAAAATTTTACTTAGGAAGAAAAGGAAACATCTGGATTAAAAGGAGTAGTGTCGGGCTAGTGGACATGAAACTATAAAGGAAAGGGAAAACTGGAAGGAAGGAAAGGAGAAAGAGGGACAATACTGTGTGTCTTTGTGAAGGGTTGTGGGCGCTAACGTTGTAGGGGAGCCAGGGAATTGCTCTAATAGTGCCTGGAACTGAGAGTTTATCCACTTAGTGGGTGGGCTTCAGGTAAGCCAAATACCCTTGCTCCCTTGGGAATTTTTTCAAATCCCTCACTCCTCCCTGTGGTTAGCTCTGGAACGACAGTGTAAAAAAATATTTTCCCTCTCAGACTCAAATTTTGTACCCATAGCCGTCTTTGATAACATTTTTGTCACTAGATATAAAATTTCAAGAAACTTGGGGATCCTATAGTTCTCATCTAGCTTGGGTCTCACATTTTACAGTTAAGAAATTTAAAGCCCAGAAAGGTTGGGAAACTTGTCCCTTGGTGGAAATAATCTGTAGGATCAAACTGTCCAAGATAATGTTATCTGTGTCCAACTGAAATAGCATTCACATTTCCCAGCAATGCATGGTAAATGTAATTGAGTTACAAACATCTGGATATAGCTTGAGAAGGAAAGCTGTAATGTAAGGCTGACTGATGATTGGGTTTGTTAGGGGGTCTGCAGGTTCCTTTTCATTATTATTATTATTATTCTGCAGAGGTTGCTGGGAATCGTTCTCAGGGCCCCTTATGCTTGCTAGGCAAGTGCTCTATCACTTGAGCTAAATCCCTGCCCCCTCTTTTTATTATTATTATTTTTAAATGAGGTACAGGATATTGAACTCAGGGCCTTGCACTGAGCTACATCACTACCCCTACCTCCAGCCCCACCCTACCGCTTTTTAAAACTTTGAGGTAGGGTCTTACTAAATTGCCAGAGCTGACCTCAAAATTGTGATCCTCCTGTCTCAGACCCTTAGTAGCTGGGATTACAGGCCATCTACCACCGTTGCAGGCTGCAGGTTCCATTTCTATGGCATTTTCTGTTATAGTGAGATTTGAGGTGAATATCTCATCTCACCGTAAGGCTTTTCCTTCAAGTTTCTGATTCCTTACTTTTCATTCCTTTGGAAATGGTTTTTCCATTTCTTTGGAACTCTTGTTTCTGGTTTTCTTTATAAATTGTGTTGCTTGACTATTTTCTTTCCAAGTACTTTGCCCAGGGATTCTGTGCTTTGGCTTCTCTGCTGGACATTTCCACTTATTTTTGATTTTTCCAATGGTAATTATAAAATGACTTTTTTTTGAGGAGGAGGTCAGGGGCTGTTTGGTGAGTAGAGATCTTGCTACACTGTTTCTTAATCCTAGTCTTCCTCCTGAGAGACAACTTCTTAGGACATTAAAATCTTCCCAGTATGCTATTTCTGAGTTTACCCTTGTTTGAATAGTTAAATATACCTAATCAAATCCTCTTGAAGTACTGTTTATGCTCTGTTTCATTGATACTTTTCCTTCTAGTTTTGTTTCCTCTCTGCCCAAAGTATAACATAGTTTCTTTGTTATTGCAAGATAATAACCATGACTTCTAGCCCCTTAAATGAATCTTCAGAAAGTGTACTCCTGGGCTGAGGATGTAGCTCATTGGTTTAAAAGCCAAAAATCAAAAAGTGTATAACTATACTTATTTCTCCTAACCTTTAGGGCTAATTCCAACAAAAAAATCTGTTTACCTAATTTACTTGGTACTAATAATTCAATCTTTTTTGTTTTGTTTTTTTGAGACAAGTCTCTCTGTCCATGGACTCACTGTGTAGCCATTCATACACAGTGAATTTTAGCACATTTTCAAACTTGCAGTGATCTGCCTTCCTCAACCTCCTGAATAACTGGAATTACAGACATGTGTCACCACACCTGGTTTGAGGTAACTTTCAAGGGACAAGTGTATTTTTAATTTTTTTTTGAGACAGGGTCTCACTATGTAGTTCAGACTGGTCTTGAACTCACTATGTATCCCAGGCTGGCCTCGAATTTACAGTAATTCTCCTGTTTCAGCCTCCCTAGTGCTGGGATTACAGGCATGTGTCACCATGCTCAGTTTGTTTTCTGTTTTTTGTTTTTTTGAGACAGTCTCACTGTGTAGTTCAGGATGGCCTTGAACTCAGTATGTAGTCCAGTCTGGCCTCAAACTCATGACAATCCTCCTGCCTCAGCCTCCTGAGTGCTGGGATTACAGGCATGTGGCACCACACCTGCAAGATTTGAATTTTAGTTAGATATTTAAATAGATTTTAAGATGGACATTGTGGCATACCCTTGTAATCTCAGCACTCTGGGAGTCTGAGGCAGGAAGATTATTTCACAGTGAAAAAGGGCTTTGGATGTAGGTCAGTGTGATGGTTCTGGGTTTAGTCTTCAGTGCTGGAAAAAAAAAATTGAACAGATTTGATCAGTCCTTGCTATTGTAAGCTGCTCTTAACAATTATGCTATTTGGGAGTACACATCTTTGGAACTGAATTTAAATTATCATGGATGTTTAATGGCATTCTGTAGATAGTAGTGATTCCAGTGGAGTTGTTTAGTTGTTGTCTTTGTTTCTTGGCAGTACTGGGGTTCAAATTCAGGATACTGTACCAATGAACTACATTCCCCCCACCCCCCACCCCCTTTTTGAGACAGGGTCTCCCTGAGTTGCCCAGGCTGGGCTCAAACTTGTACCTCCTACCTCAGCCTCCCAGAGCTCTGGGATTATAGCGGTACACCACCATATATATCTGACTTGTTGTCTTTTTCTTTTTGAGATGGGATCTGTCTAGTCCAGGCTGGCCTTGAATTTATGGTCCTCCTGCCATCATTGGCCTGAGTGCTAAAATTACAGGCATGCAACACTGCATTTGGCACATTTACTAGTTGTTTTCTGTTTCTTTCTAGATTTAATTATATCAATTCCTACCTTGTTTTTTGAGATGGGGTCCTGCTATGTTGACCAGGCTAGCCTCAAACTCAAATTCAAGATTCTCTTAACACACCCTCCTGAGTAATTGGGATTGTACCTTCCTCCCACCCTCAGTGTTGGAGATTGGAACCAGTACCTCAGACATGCTAGGCAAGTGCTCTACCTCTGAGCTATAGCCCCAGTCCCTAGGTCCATTTTAAAACAACTTTGATAAGATATAATTCACTCATATAAAGGGTGTGACTCAGTGATTTTTGGTATATTTGCACAGTTGTACAGCCATCATCACAATGAATTTTAGCACATTTTCATAACTCCCAAAAGGACTCCATACCCTTACCAGTCGTTTTCTGTCTACCGTCTACTAGCTCCTGGCAACCACTAATTTACATTCTGTCTCTGTAGGTTATCCTGAACATTTTATATAATTGGAATAATAAATATTACCTTTGATGTCTGGTTGCTTTTACTAAGCATAATATTTTCAAGGGTCGTCAGTGTAGTACCACCGATCGATACTTCTTTTTTTCTTTCTTTTAATTTTATTTTGAGACTGGGTCTTGCTAAGCTGCCTAGCCTGGCCTTAAATTTTCAATCCTTTTCCTGCCTTATCCTTCCAAAATAGCTGGGATTACAGATATGTGCCACCATACCTAGCTCAATACTTAATGCTTTATTGTTGAATAATATTCCATTGAGTTTGTGTGTATCATTTTGTTCAGTCAATTGATAGACATTTGGACTTCTATGTTTGGCTACTATGAATAATGATGTTATAAACATTCATGTACAAATTTTTGTTTGGAAATATGTCATCCTTTCTCTTGGGTATACACCTAAGAGTGGAATTGGCTGAGTATGGTGTTGTGAACTACTTATTTAGTCGTTGTTTTTGTCTCTGTCTTTTGGCATATAAGACTTAAAATCACCTAAGTCATGTCTTTTATAGCTAACGAATTGACTGGTGGCTGCTAGCTTCTAGGTAGCTGGAGGATGGGGTCTAGTCACTGGAAAGATCATGGCATGATTAGAAGGTTGGAGTTTTTAGCCTATACCTCTGAAGCTTCATGGAGGGTAGGGGGCCTGATAGGCAGACCACCAGTGGCCAGTGATTTAATCAACTGTGTTTACCTAAGTGTCCAAAAAGCCTCAAAAGCATGGGTTTGGGGTGTTTTTGGATAACTGAACATGTGGAGATTACAGAAGGGTGGTACACTGGGAGGGGGCACGGAAGCTCTGTGCCTTTTTCCACATCCACTGATCTGTGCATCTTTTCCTTTTGGTAGTATCTTTTATAATGTGTTTCCCTGAGTTCTGTGAGTTGCACCAGCAAATAAATTGAACCCACAGAAGGCAGTGCGGGAATTTTGACTTATAACTGGCTGCTTAGAAGTACAGGTTTAAAAGAAAAGTACAAGTTAAACAACCTGGGGCTTGTGGTTGGCATTAAAAGTAGGGAACAAGACATCATACTACAGCAAAACCTGCATACCAATGTTTATAGCAGCACAATTCGTTATGGCTAAATTCTGGAAGCAGCCTGTATACCCATCAGCAGATAACTGGGTAAACAAAATGTAGCATCTATATATAATGGAGTACTACACAGCTATAAAAAAGGACAAATTACAGTCATTTACAGGAAAATGGATGGACCTGGAAAATATAATGTTGAATGAAATAAACCAGACTTGCAAACTTGAGTACCGTACGGTATCCCTCATTTGAATGAGGCAAAATACAAAGAAAATGATAAATAAGAGATACAAAAAGACAAGGGGACAGATCTCACCCAATAGGCAAAGGGTCTAAGGGAACAAGAAGAGGGCAAAGAGGGAGGAGGATAAGAATTCAGAGGAATAAAGATATCCTAAAAACAAGAACCTAATAACCCAAATTTAAAACAATAACATGTACACTATATATTACAGTCAGCTTTATGTAGTTGAGAGTCAATACTGCATCTCTAGTTGTTTACATTGTTTGTTTTTATATGCAAAAGGCACAATGTATTATGATGTGTAAGTTTGTGTAATGGTCTATAAGTTTGTGTAATTCTGGATAAATTTTAATAGAAAAACCAACAGGAAAAAAAAAGTAGGGAGCAGTCTTGACTGAGCCCTGACTCTGTAGGATCTGATCCTATCTCCAAGCAGACAGTGTCAGAATTGAGTTGAATTATACAGTACTCACTAATGTCTGCTGCTGAAACACTGCTTGCTTGGTGTGGGGGGAAAACCACTCAGATCACACAAGTATTTTCTGCTGTGAGAGTAGAGTAGGAAAAGTTCAGTTTTCCTCTTGGCCTGGGTCATATGGTAAACTATATGTTTACCATTTTGAGGAGCTACGAAACTCCTCCAAAGTGACTGCTACACCATTTTACATTTCCACCAGCAATGTATGTATGAGGGTGCCAATTTCTCCATGGCCTTCCTACATTTATCTGTTTTTTTAATTTATTTTTTTTATTTAGAAGACAGTTTAAGAGTGGTGAAAAGGGGGAAGAGAGAAGATAGTTAATTGACGAGTAGGGAGCATTTGAAAGTGAAATACTCCTTTTCTCTGTTTTATAATAGCCATTCTAGTGGGTGAGCATGGAATGATAATTTATTGTAGTCTTGAGTTACATTTCTTGATGGCTAATGATGTTTGAGTATCTTACCATGTGCTTATTGGCCATTTGTATATCTCCTTTGGAGAAATGTCTATTCAGATTCTTTATTTTTTTAGTTTTCTTTCTTTTTTTTTTTTTTTTTTTTTTTTTTTTTTTTTTTTTTTTTTTTTTTTTTTTTTTTAGTGCTGGGGATTGAACTCAGGGCCTTGTGCTTGCTAGGCAAGCGCTCTACCATTTGAGCTAAATCCCCAACCCCAGATTCTTTATTTTTAATTGGGTTGTCTCTTTTGTCTTTTTATTCAGATGTATGAGTTCTTCATATATTCTGGTTACAAGTCTCTTATCAGTAATGATTTACAAATATTTTCTTCTATTTGGCAGATTGCCTTTTCATTTTCTTTTTTTTTTTTTTTTGAGAGATAGTCTTGCTATGTAGTTCAGGCTGATGTTGAACTCACTATGTAGACCAGGTTGGCCTCGAACTCTCACCATCCTCCTGCCTCAGCCTCCCCAGTGCTGGGACTACAGGCATGCACCACCACACCCAACAGCCTTTTCATTTTCTTAATGGTATCCTTTGTTTTGTTTTGTTTTGTTTTTACTTGTAATTTTGAGACAGCATTTCACTATATGTAGTACAGGCTGGCCCCAAACTCACGGTGATCTTCCTGCCGCAGCCTCCCGAGTGCTGGAATTAGAGGCGAGTGCCACCACACCTGGCCTTAATGGTATCCTTTGAAACGAAGGTTTTTAATTTTGATGAAATCCAATTTGTTTATTTTTTTACCCTTTTTATACTTTTGGTGTTACATGTGCAGCTTTGTCTAACCCAGAGTCACAATTTACTCTTAGGTTTTCTCCCAGGAGTTTTGTGGGTTTAGCACTTACATTTAAGTCTGTGATCAATTTTGATGTAGTTTTTGTGTATGGTGTAAGGAAGTGATCCAAAGTCATTTTTTTATGTGGCTATTGTTTCAACATCATTTGGTGAAAAGACTCTGATGGTACCTTGGTTATTCACTTTAATTAGTTCTGGGAGGCTCAATGAATACCAAAAACAATAGTACTAAACAAATTGTTTTGTCTGGAAGGATTAGCAAGTCATAAGGCTTGAAACTGACAGGTTCACACAAGTTCTGGCTTGTTCATCAAGTACCAAACAAATGAGCACTAAGACAAAACTCTTGGTGGTTTGTTTTGTTTTTGAAACAGGGTCCCACTATGTAGTTCAGGCTAGTCTGTACTCACTGTGTAGCCCAGGCTGGCCTCAAACTCACAGTGATCCTCTTGCCTCTGCCTCCGGAGTGCTGGGATTACAGGTGTGCGCCAGCACGCCCAGCATCCAACACAAAATTTTTGCATCAGAATCATTGAGTACCAAATGTAAGGAGTTTCAGAGCAGTTGAGTACCAAGGTACTACGGTATTCTTTTCCCCAATTGAATTATCTTGGCATCATTGTCAGAGATCAGTTGACTGTAAATATGAGGGTTTATTTTTGGACTCCCAATTTCATTCCATGGATTTATATGACGTATGCCAGTACCACACTGTCTTGGTTATTGTAGCTTCGTGGTAAGTTTTGAAGATGAGAGGTCTTTCAAATTTATTGTTCAAATTTGAGTCTTTCAGATTTATTATTCTTAGTTCTGCTGTTCTGGGTCCTTTGCATTTCCATATGAATTGTAGGATTTTCTTGTCAATTTCTGCATAAAAAGCACCTAAGGTTTTGTTAGAGATTGTACTGAACCTGTAGATTAGTTGGGGAAGTTTCACTATCTTAATATTGTCTTCTAGTTCATGAACATGGACTACTTTTCTCAGTTATTTAGTTCTTACCTGGGCATAGTGGCACATGCCTAATTATTTTCAGCAATGTTTTGTAGTTTTCAGAGTTCATGGTTTGTGCTTCTTTCATTAAATTTATTCTGTCCCGGGCCGGGGATTTAGCTTAGTGGTTAGAGTGTTTGCCTTGCAAGCATGAGGCCCTGAGTTCGATCCCTGGTACCAAAAAAAAAAAAAAAACCAAAAAAATTTATTCTGTCCCCTTCTGTGTGTGTACGTTGTGTGTGTGTGTGTGTGTGTGTGTGTGTAAATCTATTTCTAAGTATTTTATTCCTTTTGGTGCTATCTCATAAATGGATTTGTTTTCTCATTCTTTCTTGAATTATCCATTGGTAGTGAGTACAGTTGAGTTTTGTATATCGTTCTTTTTTTGTTGTTTGTTTGTTTGTTGTTTGAGTCAGGGACCCGCTATGTAGTTCAGGCTGGCTTTGAACTCACTGTGTAGCCCAGGTGGGCCTCAAACTCACAGCAGTCCTCTTGCCTCAGCCTCCCAAGTGCTGGGATTATAGGCGTGCACTACCCCTCTTGGCTGTATATTGTTCTTGTGTCCTGCAACCTTGATGAATTTACTAGTGTATTTTAGTGGATTCTTTGGGATTTTCTACATACAAGGTGATTCATCTGCAAATACAGGCAGTTTTATTTCCTCCTCTCCAATTTAAACAGTACTTATTTCTCTTTTTTTGCACACTGCCCTCTAGAACATCCAGTACATTGTTGAACAGCAGTGATGAAAGTAGACATCCTTGTTCTTCATCTAAACAAGAAAGCTTTCTTCAGTCTTTCACCAGTATGATGTTAACTGTGGATTTTTTTGTAGATGAACTCTTGATTGAGGACGTTCCTTTTTGTTCCAAGGTTGTTGAATCTTTCTGTCATGAATGGGCACTGGATTTTGTCAAATACTTTTGGTCTATTGAGATGATTGTGTGGTTTTCTTCTTTATTGATATAATATATTGATTTTTGAATGTTAACTCAGCCTTACATAATTCCAGTGTAAAAATTCCACTTGCTTATTGTGTATAATCCTCTTTAAGTGCTGAATTTGGTTTGCTACTACTTTGTTCAGGATTTTTGTGTTTATATTAATAAGAGAGGGCTGGGAATTTAGCTAGTGGTTAGAGTGCTTGCCTATCAAGCACAAGGCCCTGAGTTTGATCTCCAGACACACACACACACACAAAAACAAATACATATGATATGTACACACACACACGTATATACACACACACATACATATACACACACATATATGATATTGGTCCTTAGTTTTTTAGAGATATGCTTATCTAGTTTTGGTATCATGGTAATATGACTTCATCGAATGAATTGTTGCCTCCTTTCTGTGTTTTGGAGGAGTTTGTGAAGACTGGCACTATTGTCCCTTAATTTTAACAGGGAATGGGTTCCAGGACCCCTGTGAACTCCAAAAACAGGATTCTCGAGTCCATTATGTAATATGGTATAATAATCTACTCACATTCTCGCATATACTTAAAATCACCTCTCTGTTACCTGTGTATGTTCAGTACAGATGCAGTTTCTTTCTGAGCAGTGTTGATTCACAGTTGGTTGAATCTCGGTATATGGAATCTACAGATAGAGAGGGCCATTTGTATTAATTTGTAAAAAATATTTGGTAGAATTCACTACTGAAGCCACCTGAGTTTGGGCTTTACTTTGTGGACTTTTTATTTTTAATTGTGGTGAAAGTACATGTAATTTACATCTTACCCACTTAAAAATGTATAGTTTAGGGCTGGGGATTTAGCTCAGTGGTTAAAGTGGTTGCCCTGCAAGCACAAGGACCTGAGTTTGATCCCCAGCACCCAAAAAAAAAAAAAAAAAAAAAAGTATAGTTCAGTACTCTTAAGTACATTCATATTGTACAGCCAATCTCTAGAACTCTTTTCATCTTGCAAAACTGAAGCACTACACTCATTAAGGAACAGCTGTCCATTCCCATTTTCCCCAGCCCCCGGCAACCATCATTTTACTTTCTTTTTTTTTTTTTTCCCCCTTTGGTGCCAGGGATCGAACTCAGGGCCTTGTGCTTGCAAGGCAAGCACTCTAATCACTGAGCTAAATCCCCAGCTCATTTTACTTTCTGTCTATGATTTTGACTACTCTAAACCACTTCATGTAAGTGGAATCATACAGTACTTTTTGTGACTGGATCATGGTATGCTGTCTTCAAGTTTTCTCCATGTTGTAGCCCGTGTCAGAATTTCTTTTCTTTTTTTATTTAATTTTATTTTAATGATACATTTTAGATGTACATAGTGATAACATTCATCCTAGGGGATTTGTACCTGTACATGATATATCTGTGGCTTCTTTTTTTCCCATTCCCCTCCCCTCCCCTCACCCCCTCCTCCCTCCTTATTTACAAAAGTTTCGTTTCCATTTTTTCCTTCCATTTCTTATTTCTCTTGTCCCTCTGTTCTTCCCCCCCTCCCACTCCCTTGTTCCCTTTCCCATTTGGACATTTTCTTCCCTTTCCCAATATAATATATTTTAGTCTTTATTTACACTTTCAGTTTTTCACACCAGAGAAACAGTGCGGTATTTAAACGTGTGTCCGATTTATTTCACTTAGGAGTATAATCTCAAGATGCATCCATTTACCCAGGAATATCTCAAGCTTATTCTTTATGGCAGAGTAGTACTCCATTGTATATAAAAAAAAAAAAAGAACACATTTTCTTTATCCATTCCGCTGTTGATGGACATTTGGGCTGTTTCCAAGATTTAGCTGTTACAAACTGTGCCACTGTAAACATGGGTGTACATATATCGCTGCGGTATGATGCTTTTAATTCTTTTTGGGAAGATACCAAGAAGGGGAATAGCTGGGTCAAATGGAATCTCTAGTCCTAGTTCCCTGAGGAATCTCCACACTGATTTCCATAGCAGTTGCACCAGTGTACATTCCCACTGACAGTGGAGAAGGGTTCCTTTTTCTCCACAGCCCCTCCAGCATTTGTTATTGGAGAGAGAAAAATTAGGGAAACAACATCTTTCACAATAGCATCTGCAAAAATCAAGTACCTAGGAATCAATCTAACAAAGGAAGTAAAAGATCTATACAATGAAAACTATAGTACTTTGAAAAAGGAGATTGAAGAAGATATCAGGAAATGGAAAGATATCCCTTGCTCCTGGGTAGAGAGAACCAATATAGTGAAAATGGCAATACTCCCAAAACTGTTATACAGATTTAATGCAATCCCAATTAAATTACCAATAGCATATCTCACAGAATTAGAGAAAACAATCCTAAAATTCATTTGGAACCAAAAGAAACCTAGAATAGCAAAAGCAATTCTAGGCAACAAAAGCAAAGCAGAGGCCATCACAATCCCTGACCTAAAACTATATTACAAAGCTACTGTAATAAAAACGGCATGGTACTGGCACAAAAACAGACTGCAGGACCAATGGAACAGTTTAGAAGATGAAGAGACATGTCCAAACACTCAGTCACCTTATCTTTGACAAAGGGGCCAAACAACCTCTTTTCTTCTTGAGGCTGAATATTCCAGTGTTTTTCTGTATCACATTTGCTTTACCCTTATCTCTCAATGCACACTTCAGTTGCTTTTATCTTTTGGATCCTGTGCATAAAGCTGTTATGAACGTGGGTATATACAATCTCTTTGAGATCTTGCTTTCAGTTTTGGGGGAGTACATTACCAGAAGTGGAGTTGCTGCCTCATGTTATAATTCTTTTATTACTCTTTTGAGGAGCTGCTATACAGTTTTCTACAGCAACTGTACCAGTTTACATTCCTATGAACAGGGCACAAAATGTTCCAATTTCTCTACGTCTTCATCAACAGCTGTTACTGTTTTTTTGATGGTAGCCATCATAATGGGTATGGAGGTGGTTGTTTCCTTTTTTTTTTGAGACAGGGTCTTGCTATGTAGTTCAGACTGGCTTTGAACTCACTGTGTAATGCAGGCTGGCCTCAAATTTGTGATCCTCCTGCCTCAGCCTTCAAAGTGCTGGGATTACAGGCATGCACCGCAACACCCAGCTGCATTTTATGAATGATTAATTGAAAGTGAAGTGGCTACTATGTGTAGGAAAAAACTTTCCCAGATTAGCTTCTGGAAAATGAAATATCAGTTCAGTTGCTGGGAGACTTTTGAGCATATGAGTGATTAGAAATGATTTATGTAGCCGGGTGTGGTGGCACACACCTGGAATCTCAGCTCTTGGGAGGAAGAAGCAGGAGGACTGCCGTGAGTTTGTGGTTAGCTTGAGCTACATAGTGAGTTCAGGGCCATAGCAAGACCTTGTCTCAAGAAAAAAAGAAAAAAAAAAGACTTGGCCATGGGCTGGGGATGTAGCTAAGTGGTAGAATGCTTGCCTATCATGCATTAGGCCCTGGATTTGATTCCCAATCACTGCCCCCCAAAATTGAGGGGACTGATTTTGCCTATGTGGGTACTAGGCACTAGACCAGGTAGTGAAATTAAAGGAAAATAATTCAAATACTTTTGAGCTATCAGTTATGAACTAAGAAAGGGGCTTAAAGCCATTGTAGGATATTTCTTGAAGATGTAAGCATATAGTAAGATACAGTAGTACTTTTTAAATGAATTTATAGATAATTTACACAAATAGAAGGCAAAGTATTTATGTATGTATGTATGTATTTTGGTATTTTGAGACAGGGTCTCACTATGCAGTTCAGGCTGGTCTTGAACTCACTGTGTAGCCCAGGCTGGCCTTAAACTTGTGGCAATCCTCCTACCTCACCCTGCCAAGTGCTGGGATTTCAGTCATGCCCCACCATGCCCAGCCTGGGAAAATTTTATTTTTATTATTAAAATTTACTATTATTGGGGTTGGGGATTTAGCTCAAGTGGTAGAGCGCTTGTCTAGCAAGTGCAAGACCCTGAGTTTGATCCCTAGCACCCTCCCCAAAATAAATAAAATTTACTATTATTATTTTTGCATACCCAAGACTTTTTATTATCCTACAGATTGGAAGCAAAGAATACTTTAGGTGGGTAAACAAGGAAAGTTAGCCTCCATCCCCCGATACTGACTGGTTATTGGTATTAAAATTTTTTTTTTTTTTTTTTTTTGGTGCTGGGGATTGAACTCAGGTCCTTGTGCTTACAAGCCAAGCACTTTAACCACTGAGCTAAATCCCCAGCCTATTGGTATTAATTTTTATTTTTCTCAAATACATATAATTTAAAAAGTTACAGAACATTACATTACTTTTTCCATGCTTTTAAAAAAAAATAAATGTAGTACCCTTCCTAGTTGTTTTCAAGTCTTTATTTGTAAGGATTTAGATAGGTGTGTTTGTCATAAATCTGAGTGGTTGAGCTGGGCATGGTGATGCTTGCCTGTAATCCCAGTACTCAGGAGGCTGAAGCAGGAGGATTACTTACTCTAAGTTCAAGGCCAGCCTGAACTACATAGTGAGGCTGTCTCAAACCCAAAGTGATGATGACGATGATGATGATGATGATTCTAAGTGGTTGATCCTGAGACACAGGAACATCTGTGGATGTATTTATAACTTCAGGAGGGTTGTGAGATATGTGAGTTAGCAAGGCCTAATAATTTTGATTTAGGCTACTTATATCCTGAGTCATCCCTTCTAGACCATCATAAGTTTATTGTATCATGATATGTCTCTGGGGAATTCATCATCTTTCTTTTTTTTTTTTTCTTTCACTATCTTTCTTAGTCCATTTTGTGTTACTATAACAAAATACAGGAAGCTGTTTATAAAATAAGAGGTTGATTTACTTCACAGTCCTGTAGATTCAAGAGGATGATGCTAGAATCTCCCTGGTTCTCATGAAAGCTTCATGGAAAATGGCAGGAGCACATACAGAGATCATTTGGTAAAATAGGAAAGATTGGGGAGGGGCCAGGCTCCCTCTTTTTACGACCACCCTGTCTTTTTTTTAGATGGGTAAACAGGGGGTAGTACTAGGGATTGTACCCAAGCCTTCCCACATTCCCCTTCTTTTCTTTTCTTTTACTTTTTTCCCCCCATTTTTTATTTTGAGACTTGTTCTTGCTCAACTGCCAGGTTACCCAGGCTGGACTCAAGCTCGAGATCCTCTTGCCTCAGCCTGGCAGAGTGATTACAGCTGTCTGCCACCCTGGCTGACAACCCATTTTTGTGGGAACTAATACATTCCTATCAGACCTGACCCACTCTCGCAAACAAGCATTAATCCATTCATGGGGTGGAACTCTTATGATCTAATCACCTTACACTAGGCCCCATCATTGTAAGGTTCCACCACTCAATACACCACCGAACTGGGCCCCAAGCTTCCAGCACTGAACCTCTGGGCAATATACTATACCATCATCCTAGGCAGACATGAAGGGCCTGCTATACTGCCAGTAGTATTAGGCCTCCAGAGCTGTTAAGAAACTTCAGTCTTCACGTTTGTGTGGGTTTAAAATCCAGTTTCGGACCTAGAATTTCCTCTTCCCCCATGGAATGTTGGATAACAAATACAAGATAACCTCTGCTAAGCACCCAATTATTGGTAGATGGAAGAAATACTAAAAGTTTAGAGCATTGGTGTGGTTGGAAAAGATATCTTGGAGGTAATGATATATAAAGAAAGAGTATAACAGACAGATAGGGAAGAGGAAGGTAGGGGAAGAAAACACTAGAAGCAGGAATAGGAAGAAAGACTTGACCAGCTTACTACATACAGTACTTTGCTGGGGAGGGAAGAGGTGGGAGTGTTAGTGTCAAGAGTGGAGTAGGGGCTGGGGATTTAGTGCAGTGGTCAGAGTGTTTGCCTAGCCAAGTGCAAGGCCCTGAGTTTGATCCCCGGCACAAAAAAAAAAGGAGTAGTTGAGGAATGGTTTGAGAATTAAGAGATAAATTCTAAAGATGGGTAGGAATGATGATTGAGGGTAGGAAAGTAATCCATGAACAGTGTGGTAAACACTATCAAGGAAAACTCATCAGGACTCTGATGAATGGTGGAAGACATCTAGGAAGTTAAGGATGACTGGTATTCTGTGTTGCATGGAGGAGTTAATATTCCCTCCTCTTCCTTTCCCCACCACCTGAGTTGTTTATAGGAATTTTGAGGTGGAGAAGAGACATCCTGTAAAAACAGACAGGAGTTTTAGAACTGTATTTCTTCACAGACTCCAGGAGAACTTTCCAGAACAGTGGCACAGTTTGAAGTACTTAATCCTATGCATTGGGTATTTGGATTGGTGTTATGGTTAGTACCTTCTCTGCAAGTAAGATTTTGATGGAGAAGGATGTGAGATCAAGTTGAGTTAAAGAGGAAGTTTTTGTTTTTGTTTTTGGGCGCTGGGGATCAAACTCAGGGCGTTGCACTTGCTGGACAAGCCGTCTACCACTTGAGTTAAATCCTCAACCCCTAAAGAAGAAGTTTTAACCTAGGAGGAGAGCAGCCAGAGTTACAGATGTTAGATAAAGCTTCAGAGAAACTTTGAGGTAGAATAGGGAAGATAAAGTAGTTCTGGAGAATAAGACCTGATTGTACTTGATCTGATCAAAAAACATGGTGAATGTCTGAAGTTTAAAAATTACAGTAAAAGACACATTGCCATTCATCCTCTTCAAACTACTCCCCCTTTCTTTTGAACACATGTATCCCATTGTTCTCGCCACTCCACCCCAACCCCGCTTTTTGGGTGTTTTTTTTGAGACGGAGTCTTGCTATGTAGTGTAGGCTGGCCTTGAGCTCACTATGTAGCCCAGGCTGGCCTGAAACTCAGGGCGATCTTCCTCCCTGAGCCTCACAAGTGCTGAGATTACAGGCATGTGCCACCATGCCTGACCTATTCCATTGTTCTTATCACTTTCTGAATCTGTTCTCGAAGTCCCCTTTCATGATTGTGCTTAGTTGTACTGTCATGGCTGCCTCAATGTCCTGAATCAATTCAAAACATTTACTTTTTTTTTTTAGGTGCTGGGAACTGAACTCAGGGCCTTCAGCTTACTAGGCCAAGTGCTCTACCACTTGAGCTAAATCTCCAACCCCTAAAACGTCTACTTTTGATAGTCATTTTGACTGGGGAAGAGCCAGAAGTTGCATGGTGCTAGATCTGGCGACTTAGGTGTAATGTTTTTACTAGCCTACTTTTCTTTTGGATGGCACTCAGCAGCGGCATTCAGAAAATCTTTGATCAGACCTCATAAAGATACAAAAGAGGACTTCCAGAACTGCTTCAGAAAGTCACAAGAATGATAGGTGTGTTCAAGTGTTCAAAGTGTATTCAAAGTGAAGGGGAGTATTTTGAGGGGGATTAATATTAGGCAGTGTGTTTTTTACTGTAATACATTTTTAAATTTAAGCATTCACCACATTTTAATCACATTTTGTAAATAAGAGGTGGGCTCATCTGCTAACATGGAAAGGAGAATAGCGTTGAGAACTTGAACAGTGTAGGACAGGATTGTGACTATATTTAGGAGTCAATACAGAATACAGAAAAAAATGCTGAATGGAAGTAGTGGCCATGGTTAGTATGATCTCATACATTTTATGACTAGCAATACTTAGTGGTTCCAATTCAGGGATAAAGAAAGCAGTTGGCAGGGTTATACAAGGTTGGGTGAGTTTTTCTAGATTGCTAAGAGACAGTGTTGAAATATTTGGCACTAGCTCAGATAGGGACAAAGAGAAAGCCTAGAGTAAAAGTTATGAGCAAAGCTGTAAAGAGAAATTGAAGTGTTTGGAGAAGGTGGAGCAGTACCAAATGAGAATATAGATTTAATACCTCCCCAAGAAATGGAGGGGGGAAGGTAATGTGGAATAGTTCTAGGAACTGAGACCTCTAGGTAGAAGGCGAATCTTAATTGTGGATACTTCTCTTTGAGAAAAAAGAACAGAAAAACATGAACTAGGTGTAAAGTCCAGAGCAGAGTATCTATTTGTATAGCAAATTCCAGTTTACAAAGGGCTTTTACATGTTGTGCATCATTCTCACAATAGTCCTGTGATGATATGGGTAAGGTGGATATTGTAATTCTGTATTATAGAGGATGAAATTGAGGCACACTACAAGGAAGCTGGCTAGAGATCATGCAGTGTAGTTACTCTTCCATAGCCATAAGTTCCACATCTGCAGATTCAACAGTCTCAGATCAAAATATTTGGAAAACAGCTAGGTGTGGTGGTACATACCTGTATTCCCAGGACTCTGGAAGACTAAGACAGGAAGATCACAAATTCTAGCCCAGACTGGACAACTTAGTGACTCAGCAAGACTCTCTTAAAAATTTAAAAAAAGGGCTGGGATGTTACTCAATGTACAAAGGCCCTGAGTTTAATCCTCACTCCTAAAAAACAGAACAAACCCCTACCTATCCCCAAATAGGAAAAAAATTGTATCAGTATTGAATATATATGAACTTTTTATTATTTCCAAAACAATACAGTATAACAACTGTTTTACATAGCAATAATTTCAGCTACAAAGGAGGTTATGCATAAGTTACATGCAAATACTATGCCATTTTATATGAGACTTGAGCACCTGCAGATTTTGGTATCCACAAGGGGGCTTCAAATGAGCCCTCATGGATGCCAAGGGGCGACTGCATATGGTAGAATGGTAACTGAAGGACAAATCGTAGGCTCATTTTGTTGTCATTATTTAGAGTGGAACAATGGGGCTTATATAAAAAAAATTTAAAAATGTATATTGAAAAGTAGAAACCTAAAGTGCACCCTCCACTGTTAAATTTGTACCACTTTTTTTTTTTTTTTTTTTTTTTTTTTTTTTTGGTGCTGGGGATCGAACTCAGGGCCTTGTGCTTGCAAGGCAAGCACTCTAACCACTGAGCTAAATCCCTAGCCCCTAAATTTGATATATAATCTTCCATACTCTGATATATACATACAGATACCTTTTAGGGTTTTACCTTTTAATCATTTAATACATTGTGAAATAATTTCTAAATTAACACATATTCATCATTTCTAGTAGCTACATACATATTCCATTGGAGGAGTTACCATTTATAACTGATTCCTGGAAATTTAGATGGTTTACAGTTGTTTTTAATCATTAAATAGTGTAGTGGCTGGAGATTTAGCTCAGTGGTTAGAGTGCTTGCTTTGCAAGCACAAGGCCCTGCGTTCGATCCCCGGCACAAATAGATAGACAGACAGACAGACAGACAGATAGACAGACAGACAGATAGATAGAGTAGCTAGGTGTGGTGGCACATACCTGTAACCCCAGCACTTGGAAGGCTAAGGGAGGAGAATTACCACGAGTCTAGGCCAGACTAGGCTACGTAGTGAGACCCTGTCTCAAAAAAACAAACAAAAAAATTAAATAATATTGTAACGAATATCCTCATACATATATTCGGATCTTTGTCTAATTCTATAAAATAACTTTAACAGTCAAATTACTAGATCAAAAGGCACCTGTGTCAGAAATTTTGATACATATTACCAAATATCCCAGAAAACTGTACTAATTTATATTCCAGTCAGTCAGGATGCAAAAATGTTTTTACATTCACTCTTAGTAGTATTGGATATTATTATTCTTTTTGTCATTCTAATTTTGCATAAAAGGATATTTCTGTGTTATTCATTTTATTTGACTACTAATGAGATTAAGTATTTTTTCATATGCTCACTGGGGCTAGATCTGTTTCAAAATCATGTGCATATTGGATGTGGTGGTGCATGCCTGTAATCCTAGCTACTCAGGAGGCTGAGGTAGGAGGATTCCAAATTTGAGGCCAGCCTGGGCAACTTAGTAAGACCCTGTCTCAGGAATAAAAAGGGCTGGGGATGTAGCTTTGATCCCTAGGTCTGCAAGGAAAGAAGGAAAAAAGTCACATGCTCTTGTGATGAGGAACTGATGGCGAATTCAAAAAGAGTAGAGGTATGTATTTCAAACGAGATAGTACAGCTGTGCTGGGGTGTGGCATCACAGGTCAGGGAAATGCCAGTCAATCCTCTTGTTGTACCTGGAAGGAGTATAAACAGGAATACTGTTCTCCCTTTCCTACCAAAAAATACCTTTTTTAGACAAGGTTTTGTTAAGTAGTTCAGGCCAGCCTTGAACTGACTACATAGCTCAGGCTGGCCTGGAATTTGTGGCAGTCTTCTTGCTTCATGCCTCCCAAGTGCTGGGATTACAGGCGTGTACCATCACACCTGGCTGTTCAGTAATTTTTTTTTTTTTTTTTTTTTGGTGCTGGGGATTGAACTCAGGGCCTTGTGCTTGCAAGGCGAGCACTCTAACCACTGAACTAAATCCCCAGCCCTATTCAGTAATTTTTGAAAAAAGTAAACATTCCCATGGTTCGGTCATTGTCTACACCCTTATGCCCTCCTATAGTTTACTTTTTTATTAGTTTTCTGTGAACCCTTATTCTGCAGTAGGAGACAAATCTATTCCAGTGTTCCCACTTCTCACACAAAAAGCATCTTGTTATAAACATTCTTTTGTATTTACTTTCACAAAAATATCTTAGAGATCTTCCATGGATGTTTGTAAAATAGGAAAGCAGTACTCCATGTATACAAACATAAAACTGGGCATAAATTCCATGCCAGTAAGCCTGACTTACAAAATCAAAGGGATTAAAATCAGCATTAAATGATATTGTTGTCTTTTCTGAAACTAATTAGACATTCAACATGATTTAGGCAGTGACTGCTGAGGTACAGGTTCTTGTGAACACATCTTGGCACATAAAGGATTCTCAAATATATGATGAGTCAATGAATTTTTAGGCACATTCAAATTTGAGAACTGCTGGTTGAGGATGCGGGGGCAATAGTCATAAGTGCAAGTGAGAAGATGCTGGCATTGTGATAAGGAGAGAGAGAGAGGTCCAGGAAGATAAACTTTGACTTGGAAGGGGGCTAGCAGGGCTAGTAGTGGAATGGTTGGGAGAGGTAGAGGTGGCTTTTGGAGAATTTAATCAAGCTCAGCCTTCCAATAAAAATGTAAGTGTGCCAAGGCCATTGCCAGCTTCTCTTCAGGTGTGCTCTGCCATTAGTTTTGAATGATATCTCATTCCCACCTGGGAGGAGAATGTGGGACTGCCAACTGTGGAGAGTTCTAAATTCTAGCAAATAAGAACTAAGTACTATAATTTAATAACCTTATTTGTTGGGAAGATATTCCTGCTACCCATGGTACTGGGGATTGAACCCAGGGTCTTCATGCTGAGTTACATCCACAGCCCTTTTTTAATTTTTTATTTTGAGACACGGTCTCACTAAGTCGTTAAATTGCCCAGGCTGCATTTGACCTTGCAGTTCTTCTGCCTTAGCCTCCCAGAGTACTGGGATTACAGGTGTGTACCAGTATACCCAGATTGAGGGTAATTTAAGGGAGTTAAGCTTTGAGAGAAGAGAGGAACTATTTGGTGCTGTGCTTTGTCTCTCTCTCTCTCTTTTTTTAATGTAGGTGTACATAGCTTTATCAATTTCTAGTGCTTTTGCTTAGTCTGTTTTAGGATTCTCCTATAAACTTTTCAGGTTAATAAGGCCCTTGGGTATCTTTTTTCTATCTTCTCTAATATTTTCTTCCTGAAAGTTCGGTGACTATTCAAAGAGTGGATCTGGAAGTGATTTTAGAGATCCTTTATTCTGATTCTCCCAGTAGTTCTTACAAATCCAAAAGGGTCAGGTCTGTTGTGCCATCTCAGCTGAGATTTTCTAGGCTGAGGTTGCTAGATTACAATAATAGTGATCTGATTCTCCTTTTCTTCCATTTCCCCTTCCCTTTCTACTCCCCCCATTTGCCTCCCTCTGTCTCTCTTTGTGTTTTTTATTTTTCCATCTCATCCTTTCTCATTTTAGGCCATATAGGCTAGTCAGGGGAAGGTTTAGTAATATGAAGATGTGAAGGCAGTCCTTATGATCTGAGGTATACAGGAAGAATATTCTTTGACCTTAAGACATGCTGATTATGCTCTTTTCCTAGGATGCTCACAACTGTATTCCTGAGCTGGACAGTGAGACAGCCATGTTTTCTGTCTACGATGGACATGGAGGTAACTTTAGCAGATCACACTGGTAACATTCTAGGACCCCAGTTCCAGAGTTCAAACGGGAAGAAGAGATCTTTTTTTTTTTTTTGGCGCTGGGGATCGAACTCAGGTCCTTGTGTTTGCAAGGCAAGCACTTTAACCACTGGGTTAAATCCCCAGCCCAAGAAGAGATCTTTTTTTCTTTTATTTTCCAGGGTCCTGACTCTAGGGAGTCATTTTTTGCCTGGTGGTGGTTTTCGTTTTTCTCCTTTCTGCCACTTCTTTTTCCCCAGTTGAGTATTATATTGGTTAATAACCCACTCAGGCCTTGAATTCATCTAAAAGTTGTCTTCCTCTATTGGCCTCTCCTTCTCCCCCTCCGCCCCCAAAGATCTAAGTATACAGGTAAGCAAAGACAAAGAATATACTCCTGAGAGAGGTGATGGTGAAATCCATTTTATGGCTCAGAACTTCCCAAACTTTGTCCCTCAAACCTCTCCTATTTAGGTTTCAGGTGTGCTAATGTATTTATCCTCTCTGTCCTTGGAGTTTACTCCAGTACACCAAATAAATACTGTATTACTCACATGTATAAAAAGCAGTGCCTCAGGTGACCTAGCTTTTCTTCTAGGGGAGGAAGTTGCCTTGTACTGTGCCAAATATCTTCCTGATATCATCAAAGATCAGAAGGCCTACAAAGAAGGAAAGCTACAGAAGGTCTGTCTTTCCATAATGTTCATTCTCTACTTTCGTGGAGTTTCGCTTATTTCTAAACTTTGGCTTTTCCTTTCTTTTTGCTCCCTTGCTGCTGCTTAGTTACTGCACACATTTCTTCTTAAAGAATTCTCTGCCTAAACAAGCTTATTTGCACTTAGCTCTTTTTAGATTTGTTTTATTATTCCCAAGTCTCTGAACCCTTGTACCCATCTGTGTCGCATAGTGTGGAAGACACATGTATTCCATCCTTGTGCCCGGGACTGTGTATAGGCAATTCATTTTGTATCCATTGTACTTTTTCCTGCACTTGCCTTATACTCTTTTGCTTATATTCAGGCTTTAGAAGATGCCTTTTTGGCTATTGATGCCAAGCTGACCACTGAGGAAGTCATTAAGGAGCTGGCCCAGATTGCAGGGAGACCTACCGAGGATGAGGATGAAAAAGAAAAAGTAGCTGATGAAGATGATGGTGAGTGTGGCATCCCATGTTTGAGAGGAAATCAGCATTTTATTATCAGTTCTAAAAAAGGATGGCTTCCTAGGTACCTGGCGGGTCCTCACATTAAAGAACTGTATAGTGTTCTCCTGCACTACACATGGTTATGAAAAGGAGGGAGAGAATTAACCTTTTTCAAGTGCCTAGGTCATAGTTGTAAGAATTTTTATATACATTATCTTTTGTCACTGTGTTGGGATCTTCCTGGTTCCTGTTATTTATATGACTTTTTGTTTTTGTTTTTGTTTTGTTTCAATGCCAGAGCAATCATTAGTCCCAATAGCCAGTCAGTGAGCCTGGACCATAACTAGAGTATCACTGTGGGATTCCTGGGTCCTTAGCCAAAATAGTGCTTTCAACTTAATGATAACCAATAAAAGGTGAGAAGGGAAATATAGTTACTAGTCTTTCTTTGACTAAGAAGGGGGTAAAAGAAAAAAACCAAAAGAGGTCTATAAGGAAAGAAGCTAGGGGATTTTCTTCTGAGACTTGATAAGTGAGAGGAGTATTAGGAGTGGGAGGTTGTGGGGAAGTTGAATTCAGGCTGCAAGGGATGTTGAGGTAGTAAGGGACTGATCCCATGAGGAGTCTTGCATGGGGGCTCTGATTTAGCCTCTTCCCTGCAGTGGACAATGAGGAGGCTGCATTGCTGCATGAAGAGGCTACCATGACTATTGAAGAGCTGCTGACACGCTACGGGCAGAACTGTCACAAGGGCCCTCCCCACAGCAAATCTGGAGCTGGGACAGGCGAGGAACCAGGGTCCCAGGGCCTCAATGGGGAGGCAGGACCTGAGGACCCTTCTAGGGAAACTCCTTCACAGGAAAATGGCCCCACAGCCCAGGCCCACACAGGCCTTTCCTCCAACTTGGAACGTGGGACTGAGGCAGGCCAAATTGGTGAGCCTGGCACTCCCACTGGTGAGGCTGGGCCTTCCTGCTCTTCAGCCTCCGACAAGCTGCCTCGAGTTGCTAAGTCCAAGTTCTTTGAGGACAGTGAGGATGAGTCAGATGAGGCGGAGGAGGAAGAGGAAGACAGTGAGGTAAGGGCCTGTGAGGGCAGGCAGATACTGAAGTTGCAGAGAGGGCCTGTTTGGTTGCCATCTATAGTTTTCAGCTCTCTTCCTTCTCCTGTTCTGACATCATCCCCCAAGACCCACTGTGTTCTACGCTGTAGCCTTCTTGAGTGCATTATCTCCACCATCTCAAGTACCATTAGCCCTCTTACCTCTTCCTTTGTTAACAGTATAACAGATCTAGTTCTCGAGTTTCTGAGTCTGTCTCCAAGAGGGAGAATAAGAAGGTGGTTGTTGTTACTTTGGATATTTGGGTATTTCCTTCTCTGGACAATGTTATTTTCTGGCCATGTTGCCCAGAAGGTGCTTTTTGCTGGCAGTGCTGGCCTTTCCCAGGATTTCTTGCTGAGGATGCTGAGCCCAGTTCAGGGTGTCAGTTACGTTTGTCCTGGCCCTCCCCTGCCCCAGCTCTTCATGATCATATGGTTGTATCATTCATTGTTTTTAGGACCCGTGTTCAGTCAGGGCTTTTTGTGTTCTGGTGAGTTGGGGGGAGGGGGGCAAGGGATCATCCCAATGTCAACAGCCTGGGATCATCCTCCTGGCAGGAATGCAGTGAAGAAGAGGATGGCTATAGCAGTGAGGAGG
Source organism: Hystrix cristata (assembly GCA_004026905.1). Lineage (NCBI taxonomy): Eukaryota > Metazoa > Chordata > Mammalia > Rodentia > Hystricidae > Hystrix > Hystrix cristata. The sequence goes on along the minus strand of PVJO010001650.1, from coordinate 36,247 downwards.
CAGAGAACGAGGAAGATGAGGATGATACCGAGGAGGCCGAAGAAGAAGATGAAGAAGAGATGATGGTGCCTGGGATGGAAGGCAAAGAGGAGGTGTGTGGGAACTTGTGTGGCAAATCTTTTTGGGGTAGAACTATCTAGAAAGGGGAGGGCACACACTGCTGTCTCTGAGCAGATGAAGTGTATGCTCTTCCTGTTTGTTAAAAGCTCTAGCATAGGTGACTGGTTAAGAGTGCACTAAGGAGGAACTCATGTCCAGAAGCTCCCACAATGCTTCCTTTTTTCCTCTTAAGCCTGGTTCTGACAGCGGCACAACAGCGGTGGTGGCTCTCATACGAGGAAAGCAGTTGATCGTAGCAAACGCAGGAGATTCTCGATGTGTGGTATCTGAGGCTGGCAAAGCTTTAGACATGTCTTATGACCACAAACCTGAGGATGAAGTGGAGCTAGCACGTATCAAGAATGCTGGTGGCAAGGTCACCATGGATGGACGAGTCAACGGAGGCCTCAACCTCTCCAGAGCTATTGGTAAGGGCTAAGAAACTATGGGAAAAACTTGCGGATTCTTGCCATCTATCTCAGACTACCTGGTAGCAAACTTGAATCTTCATACCCCTCATACCTTTTGAAGTACTTCCATATCTTCTACCTCTATCCTTAAACATCTTTATGAGATAGCTAAGACAGGTATCATTGTCCTCAATACCTTCTGGATGATGACTGGATGATGGAGGTGAGTGATTTAAAAATTTAGCAACCTGATGATGGAACTGAAGCTAGAAAACTAGAACCTAGTTCTCCATTCCACTGAATTATGGAATGTCGTAAAGAAAATGGAGATATTAAAAAAAAAAAAAGAATGAAGCTAGAAATGGTGGTGCACACCTATAATCCCAGCACTCAGGAGACTGAGGCAGGAGGATTGCAAGTTCAAGGCCAGCTTGGGCTAAATGGCAAGTTCAAGGCCAGTGAACTTTAAAAAAAAAAGGATAGTGAGGTTTAACCTGCCTAAAATATAAGTCTGTGGGAAGTATTCAAACTTCTTGCCAAACAACCCATCTTTTCCTTCAGGAGACCACTTCTACAAGAGGAACAAGAACCTGCCTCCTGAGGAACAGATGATTTCAGCCCTTCCTGACATCAAGGTGCTGACTCTCACTGATGACCATGAATTCATGGTCATTGCTTGTGATGGCATCTGGTGAGCACTGGCGGAAAGCCTTCAAATGTCCTTTGTGCAGCATTACTTCTGTAGGGCTTGGAGCTACTGTAGGATTAGAACCTAGACAGATTTTCGGTGAGTCAAGATCAGCAAGGCAAGACTGAGCTGAGGAGAATTTCTACAGGTGTTGACATTGGCCTAGGTCACCACCTCTGTCCACACTCCTCTACCCTGCCTTGGTGAGACTAAAGCAGATTCTCACAATTGTTTTTGACCCCAGGAATGTGATGAGCAGCCAGGAAGTTGTAGACTTTATTCAATCAAAGATCCGCCAGCGTGATGAAAATGGAGAGCTTCGGTTATTGTCATCCATTGTGGAAGAGGTGAGTCTTGGGGTGGAGAAGAGGAGTGGTTGTCTTCACAGCCAAGGTTTTCTCTTCTCACTTGAACTGAGACCAGAATGTGGCAGTACCATTAATACCAACAGATCCCAACCCCTGATTAAGGTTTCACCTTCCTTCCTGTTTTTGATTTAGCCTTATGCCTCACTGACTAGAGAGAGGATGGTTTCCTCTTCTACCACCCTGTCTCAGCAGGGCCAGCCCTCTTGTGGGACTCTAGGTTCCCAGGAAGGTGTTTAAACCCTGTGGCTGAGCTACCCCATCTTTTTTGCAGCTGCTGGATCAGTGCCTGGCACCAGATACTTCGGGGGATGGTACAGGGTGTGACAACATGACCTGCATCATCATCTGCTTCAAGCCCCGAAACACAGCAGAATTCCAGTCAGACAGTGGCAAGCGGAAACTTGAGGAGGTGCTGTCTGCTGAGGGGGCTGAAGAGAATGGCAACAGTGACAAGAAAGCCAAGCGGGACTAGCAGTCATCCAGACCCCTGCCCACGTAGACTGTTTTCTGAGCCCTCCGGACCTAAGACTGAGTTTTGTCTTTTTCCTTTAGCCTTAGCAGTGGGTATGAGGTGTGCAGGGGGAGCTGGGTGGCTTTCCTTGGCCCATTCCAAAGTGGGCTCTTCCTCCACACAGCAGCCTGGGAGCCTCTGCTGTCCTCCCCAGCCTCCTTGCTCCTTCGGGCTCATCACCGGTTCTGTGCCTGTGCTCTGTTGTGTTGGAGGGAAAGACTGGCGGTTCTGGTTTTTACTCTGTGAACACTTTATTTAAGGACATTCTTTTTTATTGGCGGCTCCATGGCCCCTGGCCGCTTGCACCCGCTCTCTGTTGTACACTTTCAATCAACACTTTTTCAGACTAAAGGCCAAAACCTAATCGTGCCCATGGTGTGCTTATTTTCTGTTGCCCTGGCCCCAGACTCGGCCACATGGGGAAGCGTCTAGCGAGCGCCTCCCTGTTTGTGTTTGTGCCTGTGTGTGCCCCGAGCATGGGTAGGGGACGGCCCTGGGGTTACAACGCTGGAGTGAGCAGCTGCCTGGAGGGCCAACCTGATGTCACCCACAACCCCTCCGCCTCCTGGAATCAGGAATGACTTCCTAGTTCCTCCGGGGAGGAAGTAGGGTGTTCCCTGCCTGGCTGGCCGCCTCCGTTCCTGCCGCCGTCTATTGGCTGGCCCACTGCACGTCATAATCACTTCCCGGTCACGCTGGGGCGCTCTTGCCGCTGCGCCTCCTGCGGACTACGCGTCCCGTGCAGCTGTGCGGCAGCGGAAGCGGAAGCGGGTACGGAGGTACCAGCTGGTCTTCGGAGGGGGGTAGGGGCTCCATGAATGGAAGCGGCGGCGACGGCGGGAGCGGCCTGAGCTGGGCGCTGGGGCCAGGGCCAGGGGCTGCCCAGGGCCCGCGCCGCTGTATGGAGGCGGCCCGCAGGCCCTGAGAGCAAGGGCGGGCGGGCGAGCTGGGAGGGGCGGGGCCGGGTGGCCGCAAGCCGAAGGCGCGTAGGGCTGGAGCCGGTCACGATGCCCCGAAGGAAGCAGAGCCACCCGCAGCCCGTGAAATCCGAGGGGGTCAAAGGTCAGGGGTTAGGGGTTTTGAGGGGGGAGGAGCGGGGGTGGGGTCAGTGGAGTGGGCTCAGGTCAGGGTGGAGGGGGACTCCTGAGGGATGGGGCAAGCATTTTGGACTCCTAGCTTCCCACCGAGGTACTGAGGGAACCTGAGAGGGTCAACGAGTACGGGAAGTGCGGTCCACAAGGGCTGGTTCTCTGGTGCGGATGATGGGCACAGCTCAGGAAGGAGAATCCACAAGCCCCCTTTCCTCTTCAGTGGATACTGAAGACTCTCTCGACGAAGGACCCGGGGCCCTGGTGTTGGAGAGTGATTTACTACTAGGCCAGGATCTGGAGTTTGAGGAGGAAGAGGAAGAGGAGGAGGAGGAAGGTGACGGCAACAGCGACCAGCTCATGGGCTTTGAGAGAGACTCTGAAGGTAGGTTTGGGGGACTTGGTTAGGGATTCGTGGCCACTGGGGACCCTAGTCCTTTAGAAGGAAGGTTAGGTTTAGTATCAGTGCCCAACACACCATTTCCTGCCACAATTTAGGGCTTAATGGCCAGATCAGCTCCATCACTTTGTCCAAGCAAAATTCTGGGGTCTGGTCAAATGTGGTGTAAAGAGGAGGGTGGATGAATTACATGGAGTAGCTGATTAAAAGTTAAGTGCCCTTTTAGTAACCTTCTCTTCTCTAGCCCGTTCCTTGTGTGTGTACTATTAAGTGGTCCAGGGAAGTGATCTCTCTGTAAGATGATTCAGGCTAGTCCTTATGTCTGGTCTCCTTTTCACCTGCAGCATAAGCTCCTTTCATATTGAGTTTTAGTTTCTGCCCTTAAGTATCCTTCTTCATTGCTCTCCCCTGTGATCTCAGCATTGCGCTATCTTAATCTGCCGCACTGCCTACCCACTTACGCTTTTCAAAGTCATTGAGGGAACCCGTGTAAAAGAATCCATCCTTTAGGCCTAACATGCATTACTTTCATTGTTGGACTGGGGATGTTGTTCAGTGGTAGAGCACTTTGGCCTATTATGCATGAAGTTCCCAGCTCTGAAAAAAAAAAAAAAGCAGAACTTTGTACTTCCCTCCAAAATTTGCCTCCCTCTTGAGATGGGTTTTGTTTTATAATCAACTCTATACTAAAAGGGAATCTTAATACTGTGTAGAGTTTAGAAACAGATCTCAGGTCCCTGTGCCTTTTGTGTTTTTACTTATCCTAAGAATCTGTTACATTATTGATTCATTTATTCATTTCAGTTCGTAATCCATTGTGACCCCTTGATGTTTACGCTCAACTAGTTATAGCTCACCTCTACTCTCAGTTAGCACAAGTAGACAATTCATGTTGAATTTTTGGAGTCATTGTGGGGGAAACTTTAATCCTTGGGAAGGAACTAAAGGAATCATCAAAACTAAGAGAAAGGTAGAGCCAAACAAGCACAACCATAAGTGAAGCAGAAGTTTGGAGTCTGGTCCTGCATTATTTTGATGTTTCTTCTCATGTGTGTCTCACCAGGAGACTCTCTGGGGGCCAGGCCTGGGCTTCCCTACGGGCTGAGCGACGATGAGTCTGGGGGCGGCCAGGCACCAAGTGCTGAAAGTGAAGTTGAGGAGCCAGCCAGGGGTCCAGGGGAGGCCAGGGGTGAGAGGCCAGGCCCAGCCTGTCAGCTGTGTGGGGGGCCGACAGGTGAGGGGCCGTGTTGTGGGGCAGGAGGGCCGGGTGGGGGGCCCCCGCTGCCCCCACGGCTACTGTACTCATGCCGCCTCTGCGCCTTCGTGTCCCACTACTCGAGCCACCTGAAGCGGCACATGCAGACACACAGCGGGGAGAAGCCGTTCCGCTGTGGCCGCTGCCCCTACGCCTCAGCCCAGCTCGTCAACTTGACACGACATACCCGTACCCACACTGGCGAGAAGCCCTACCGCTGTCCCCACTGCCCCTTTGCCTGCAGCAGCCTGGGCAACCTGAGGCGGCATCAGCGTACCCATGCCGGGCCCCCCACTCCTCCCTGCCCGACCTGTGGCTTTCGCTGCTGTGCTCCACGACCAACCCAGCCTCCCAGTCCCACGGAGCAGGAGGGGGCAGTGCCCCGGCGACCTGAAGGTAAAAAGCAGGGGACTAATGATCCTGGGACATGGCGGGAGGCACTAGGGATCTTTAGATTAATAGCCCAGGTCTTTGTTCCCACAGATGCTCTGCTCCTTCCAGATTTGAGTCTTCATGTGCCACCAGGTGGTGCCAATTTCCTGCCAGACTGTGGGCAGCTGCGGGGTGAAGGGGAGGGGCTGTGCGGGACTGGACCAGAACCACTGCCAGAACTGCTGTTTCCTTGGACCTGTCGGGGCTGTGGACAAGAGCTGGAGGAGGGTGAGGGTGGTCGGTTGGGAGCAGCCATGTGTGGGCGTTGCATGCGAGGAGAAGCTGGAGGGGGTTCCAGTGGGGGACCCCAGGGACCCAATGACAAAGGCTTTGCCTGTAGCCTCTGCCCCTTTGCCACGCATTATCCCAACCACCTGGCCCGGCACATGAAGACACACAGTGGTGAGAAGCCGTTCCGCTGTGCCCGCTGTCCTTATGCCTCTGCTCATCTGGATAACCTGAAGCGGCACCAGCGTGTCCATACAGGAGAGAAGCCCTACAAGTGTCCCCTCTGCCCCTATGCCTGTGGCAACCTGGCCAACCTCAAGCGTCATGGTCGCATCCACTCTGGTGACAAACCTTTTCGGTGTAGCCTTTGCAACTACAGCTGCAACCAGAGCATGAACCTTAAACGCCACATGCTGCGGCACACGGGCGAGAAGCCATTCCGATGTGCTACCTGCGCCTATACCACAGGTCACTGGGACAACTACAAGCGCCACCAGAAGGTGCATGGCCATGGTGGGGCTGGAGGGCCTGGCCTCTCTGCCTCTGAGGGCTGGGCCCCTCCTCACAGCCCACCCTCTGTTTTGAGCACACGGGGTTCAACAGCCCTGAGTGCTGCTGGTAGCCGGGCTCTCCATCCAGACTCACCTTGAACTAGGTCCTTTTTCCCCAGGGCCCTATGGATTAGCCTTGCCCCACCTGCGTTTTATAGATGGACAAGCCACCTTCTTCCTCCCCCGCTGGCCAGGGGCTCCACACAGACTAATCTAGGCACTATATGGACCAGCCCAAACCCATGGGCAGGGGCTCATATGGACCAGGGGGCCTTGCCTTGACTGATGCACTTCATGAGCTCAGTGAGAAGGGCCTTGTATTCACCTCCACTGCTCCCAGGGGCTGTGGATAAAGTGGCTGGGGGACTGCCCAGCCTCTTACCTGTTTATTTAACTTATTTCAGTGCTTTATAATAAAGGAAACACTAACAAAGCCATGTCTATGCTGAATTGGCGATGGCAAGCACAGTCTGCCTCCCCTTAGCAGAGTAGACCATACTGTGATGGGGCAGCAGGGACAGTGAGGGAACCAGAGGTAGGCAGCAGTCAGGCTGAGTTTAATGATGGGGAACTGGGCCAGACCATACATAGACCTGCCCATCCCCTTGCCCATGGCCCCAAGAAGCCAGAAGCAGCCCAGGGGGAAGCTGTGGTTCCTCCCCAAGGCAGGTACCCATGGTCCCTTAGACTCTGTGCAAAATACTAACTGTTAATTTGGCATTGAGGGCCAGCTCTGAAAAAGAGGGGATGATCCTTTGTGTAGCCAGCCCAGTGGGGGAAGGAGGTGGGTTAGGAGGCCCCTGGCCAAGAGGAGAAAAGGGAAAGGGAGAAGGAAAAGACTCCCCCTAGCTTGAGGGTATACAGGCACAGGGCAAGTTTCTGTAAATTCCTCTGGGGTAGAGGGCAGCCATCCAAGCAGTGGGGATTACAGATCCTCATCTCCAATGCCCTCGAAGGCGAAATTGCCGTGGACATCACTGGCACTGGCATCCGTGCCGGGACTGCCAATCCCCCGTAAGCTCACAGCACTCAGCTTACTCTGTAACACAGGCAGGGGAGGCATCAGCAGGCTCATGCCTGGGGGCCTCTACCGACACCAGCTGTACCACCCCATAACTCACTGAGAGTTTGGCCACGGACTCCCGGCCGGCATCAGGTGACTCCTGGGGAAGAGGAACAGAGGTGTCAGAGACTCACTGGAGAGGTGAGGCCAAGCTGGCAGCCAGGGCAGACTGGAGGTGATACTTACAAGCAGTGGTGGGGACTTCACTGCTTGCTGGCTGTCAGAGCGTCTCAGGGTGCCCCCCACCCGCCGGCGCAGCATCTAGGGATGGATACAAAACATTAATGAGGGCACGACTGCTACCTTTTGCATCCTAGTCACTTCCCCTCCTCAAGGAAGGCAGGGCCCTAGGACAAAAGGCAGGAAGAGCACAACCACTCAGCTGATGAGTCCCTGCTTGTTGCTTACCTTCCTTATACTGCCCCCTGACTTCTTCACCATCAGCTCATCTACCATGGACTGCAAACAGATGCTCATCATGATAGCCTGAGAGTAAGAGGAGCTCAGGGTCATCCTGAGCCCAGCACCCCTAAGAAAGACTCCCACTCATGGAATCCTGTAAGCCCTAGACTTGGGTATCTGAGGGGCTCCAAGGGAGGCCTGAAGGTGGGCTCACACCTGGGGGCTGGTGATGGTGACCCACTGTAGCCGGTCCTTGCTCATGAGGTATTCAAAAGCCAGCTCCAGGCGCACCTCACCCCGGCCCCGGCCTGGGCTGTTTGTGCTTCCACTGGGCAATGGCACCTGGGAGAGGAAGGGGAATTAGACTGAGTTCATTCTGGCCAATGTGCCTCACCTTCTGACTCACTGTAGCCTAGTTTTGAAACTCAAGGCTTTGCCAGACTCCCACCTCAGAAGGCCTCCCACTCTACTCACAGAGGAGGTAACCCGCCAACATCGCATGCGGGTGACCCGGAAAGAGCCTTCACGAAGCTGCTGACCAGGCAGGCGGAGCTGGAGGCTAAGTTCACTGTTGCCTGCGCTCACCACCACGGGACAGTCCTTCTCTGGGAAGTCAGCCACACAAGCATCAAAGCGCAGGTAGCCATAATGGCGCAGAGTTTGGGCCAGCCGCAGGAACTAAAAAATGGTCACCATGTGTTGTGGGTTGGGTGGGGGGATGGCTCAGACAGCAATCCTTTGGAGGGAGACAGCAAGGCAGAGCTCACCTCCTTCTTGGAGACCTTCTCTTGTAGAGATTTGAGCTGCCGGTGCTGCTCTTTAGTGACCAGGATCCACCCACGCTCAATATCTGATACTGTCTACAGTGGAAACAGGGGTGGGGTGGGTGAAGGTTCCCAGTCAGTGGCTCTGGGAAAGTTTCCACAGTTAGCTCTGACCAGCCTGACCCTAGTCCCACATTTGAGTGACCTCTGCAGTGAGACTTTGACCTTATGGCTTACAAAGTACGGAGGGTACAGGTTATGCCAGGAGGCCTGACAGTACTCTAGTAACTTCCCATGAACTGGGAACAAGGACATGAAGTTTCCTGAGAGAGTGGGAAGTGAGGTAGTATATTTGGGGCAAGGGTTCTGAGGCAGCTCCAAGCTCACCTGAGCATAAAGCAGGTTCAGGCCAACCCGGTTCTCCATGACATCGTCATCATAGGCAGAGTCCCAATAACTGTGAGGCCAAGGGGTGGAAAGGGGTAATGGGGCTAAGCTGGGGTAAGACAAGAGGTAGAATGGGAGAGGGGAAGAATGGGCAAGCTGGAACTACGGGGGTAATGGTGACATATGAGAGGAAGCCTAGGAGGCCTGGTAGAAACACCCAGCACTACACCCTTGAACAAATTATTCTGTGTCAATATGTGGCCTCATAATCCAACCCAGCACCCTCCTCCTCTTTCAGGCCCAGCCCTGACCTCTTCCTTAGCACAATCTTATACTCTTGACTCCGAAGACTGGTAACAGACACATAAGGCAACTCAAACTCTTGCAACTTCCGTACAACTACAGATTAAAAACAAAAAAACAAAAGGAAAATGTGATGAAACTTGAAACCAAGAAGCACCCTGAGGAAATATACCATTCTAAGGAGAGACAGACACTCATTACTGGGAAGCACAATGAAGTAGTAAACTCCAGAGGCACTCACAAGAAAAGGCTCCATCCTCTTTTTCTCTAACAAGGAAGAGACTAAAATATCCGATCAAGTCATCTGGAAGATCCAGCTTTGCAGCCACAGCCTGGGGACAGGAAGTACAGCTCATGCTACTGGCAGGTTCCAATCCTCCCCACATCCAGGACCTGAACAGGGGTGCAGGGCAGTGCTGAACAACCACCTCACCTCCAGGACATCCTCGGTCTGATCTGAAGTTAGCACGTTGACCAAAACTTTCTGCCCATTGCTGAGAAGCACTTCCAAGGAGACTTCCTCTGTGGGCACCTGCTGTGTCTCCTGTGTGCATACAGGGAATGGGGAGGCGGTCCTTTGTCAACATGGCCCAAGGTCTGCCTCTGACCCATCTCCAACTCTCTATTTCTAGGTCCCTCTAGTGCAGTGATGGCGAAACTTTTAGAACTTTCAATGATACAAACAGCCCGCTGCAGCATGTGTGCTGTAGGTTTGCCACCACTGACCTAGTGTCTTCATTCTCAGCTGCTTAGTACATACAGGCTGTGTGGTACATGCTGGTAATCCCAGCACTCTGAGAGCCTGAGGCAGGAGGATCACAGGTTTGAGCCCAACCTGTGCAATTCAGTAATTAGAGCCTGTGCACAATAGTTACAGCCTGTCTCAAAATTAAAAAAGGGCTGGGAGGAGGCTTAATGTGAAGGTCCTGGATTCAATCCCCAGTACCACAAACAAAACAATATAGGGTGGGCTTTCCTTGACTTCAGTGGTACAGCAGAAGCTCCATTCCATAAAAAAACATGCCAGAAAAGTAGGGTGTGGTGGCACATGCCTATAATCCCAACACTTGGGAGGCTAAGGCTGGAGGATAGCCAGGAGTTCAGGCCAGTCTGAACTACAGAGTGAGACTCTGTCTCAAAAAACAAACAAAAAAAGCAAGGATGACCTCCTCTGTAACCACATCATTAAAATGACATGGTTCTCCAGCAGGTCCTTCCCTAAAATCTGGGTGTCCCCCAAAGTCTTACCTGCTGTGCCCGACGCAGAAAACTATTGAAGGTCTCACTGCTCCCAAGCAATGGGTCTTGCCGAACTGAGAGGACAAGAGAATGATGTTCTAGTAACCTAAGACTCACTCTTGGCTTCCCCCAGTCCTCTTCTTAGTAGGCTCCCCGCCACCCCAATTCCTGGGCTGATGGTGGCCTACCACATCTCCCAGCTGGCCTCACCTCACTCACTGTTTGCATAAATTCTTCACCTGCCCCACCCTTGGCTGCCATCTAGTTGAGTCCAGTCTATAGAACTAGGGAAATAACAATGATGTTAATCTAAAGCACATCAGATACAAATGAAGTTCTTCCCACCAATCTAAACTGCTTTAAGACTACTTAGTGTTACACTAGTATTTCTCATAGATGTTAGTGCCCAAATTGCTTTGCTAATACACAGAGTTACAAGTCCTTACAGGCTATTTGCTAATTAAATAACAGGTCAGATTAAATGGATTCCCAGATCTAGAAATTCATGTAGGACCTTCTACAGAGCCAGCTGTTTTTAGTCTCATAGTCCTAGAAATGTCCTAAAGTTCCTCCAACCACTCACCAGCTTGCATGTACTTCTCTAATTGCTCTCTCCTCTGTTCTACCTCTGCAGGTGTCAGAGAGAAAAGCTTCTTTGGGGGGAATGCAGGAAGCACATTAGCCCCATACTCCTTCCGAAGCTATGTAGAGAAAGAGATATGACCTTTCACAAAAACACAGAAAATGAGAGGAAGCAACCGAGACCCACAATGTTCACCTGGACTCCTTAGTCTGTCTACCTTAGTCATCTGGGAAACAATTTCGGCAGAGTTACCATCTCAAGGGAACTACATTTTTTTTTTTTTTAAGAGAGGCTCTATGTAGTACAAACTGGCCTTGAACTACTGGCAATCCTCCTGCCTCAGTCTCCCAAATGCTGGAATTATAGGTGTGCATTACCACGCCTGGCTAAAAGAACTGCTTTAGATATATAAATTTTTTTTTATATATTTACTCTATTTTAGTGTGCACAAGTCAGTCCTTCCACGGTGTGGGAAGGATTTGTATGGGGCCAGGACCTACATGGAGCCCCTGAATTATATAGCAAGACTGTTCACAGAACTCTCACAGGTGACAGACAGCTTTACAGTTCAGTCATAGTTACGTATGTTCACAAACAGTCTTAGCACTTATAAAGGCACTTGCAGATCAAGGAGTCCATTTTTCAGCTGCAGAAACTGAGGCCCAAGGAAATTAGGTAATTTCCTCAGCGCTGCACAACTAATTATCAGTAGAACCAGGACTGCATCTGAGTTAAATACAGTGTTCACCATCTGGTGAGGAAGGCAGAGAAACATTACATCACAGATACATAACAATAACTGGAACAACTACACATACTGAAAAGAGCCAAGGAACACACGAGGAAATCGGTGAATGGCTTTTACAAGAAGGGAAGAGAATTCAAGTTGCAGCTCACATGATAGAGCAATGTGCTTTGGCTGATCGGGGGCATTCAGTTTTTCCATGCCGGGGCAAAGGGTGAAAGTACAGATAAGACGGTAGGAAAAAGCAGGAAAAAGGATGCGAGTATAGGGAGAAGCAGTTATTGTGACAGACATTCAGCTTCTTAAGGAGTTCCCCAGAAAGGTCAGAGGATAAAATAAAGAACTGAACCTTCCCTCCCTGTGGCAGTGATTAAAGGGGAATGCAATGAGAAGAAAAATGTAGATAGATGCCCATGTGCAGGAAAGGTTGATTAAAGCCGCCTCCAGGCAGGGGTGCTAGTCCCACCTGCTCGTGCAGCCCCAGAAGCTGGCTGTAGCGCACCCGACAGTGCAGGACTCCATTCACGTGAATGTTATAGGCCTGAGGATAGAAAAGGAGGAAAACATTTCAGGGTAGCAGTCCGAGCTACCCCTCTGAAAACCCTGACCGGAAGCTGACTGGCTCAGCTCTGTTCGAATGACGCGCCTAGATCTCCCAACGGTTAGGTAGCCTGTCCTCTCCAGGTTGAAGTCCCAAAGCAGAAGGGGCAGTCCAGGGAAAACTCGGACGCTCGTGCTGCAGTTTCCTTCCCCCAGAGGCCAGTGACGCCCACCAGAACCGCGGCCCAGCTAGGCGGCCGGCCGAACAAAGGACCTCGTCGAGGAGTGATTTCTGTACGAATCTGAGACATGAGGTACGCTGTAGCGAGGCCGGCGGCCCAGGATCAGGCCTGAAGGATGGCAGCTGGGCCTCGGAGGCCGCTCCCAAGGCTTCGGCCCGTTATCCCCGCCCCGGCCCGTCCAACTCCGGCTGCTCCTCACCACATAGGCGGAGCCGCCGCTGTCCCCGCTGCGGGACTCGGTTTCAGGAATGGAAAAATGCATGTTCCCTATGGCAGGGCCCACTCAGGCTCCGGACTGTAAGGGCCGTAGCGGCTCTGCACTCTCGCCTCCGCTGCTCAGCGCGTCCCAGCAGCCTCACTCGCCATTTTGGGGGGCCTGAGCTCCGAGGTGGGAAGGCGTAGGACGTCGGTTCTGGGCGCAGCCAGCTCAGCATGCTGGGAGCTGTAGTCTACGAGCAAGAAGATACTCTCGGGTCTAGAAGCCTAAAATTGAGACGAATCTCATCGCTACCCGTAGTCGGGGCGGGGCCCAGTGCATGGCGGGAGTTGTAGTCGACTTGGTGCGGCGCGCTTGGGTCTCTGTGGTGGAGCCTCCAGCCCAGGTGGCGCTGTAGTCTCAGTGACCTCAGAGCAAGATACCAGGACGGCCCAGTGACCGCGGCAGGCGGAGCCTAGGACCGAGGGTGATGGCTGCTGTGGCTGTGGCTGTTCGCGAGGGTGAGTGAAAGACTGAACGCACGAACTGGTACATGAACGGATGGGCTCCGGGCGGCTTGTGCTGGGCCTTGAGGTTCCGTTCCGGCGCCACGCCAGACTATGGTTTGAAGTCTCCGGCGCAACCCAGCGCCGGAATCAGTACCGGCTGGTTCCCGGGTGACGGGTGGGTGACCCCTCCTTTCTCCTCTCCCCGCCTGTCCTTTGATCCTGCCGCGCAGTGCGTCCCCACGCGGATCGCTGAGTCGCCTCGCGCCTGGCGGCGAAGCGGTGGTCATGCCAACCCAGCAGCCAGCTGCGACCAGGAGGCCCCCCAAGCCCTCCCGGAGCCTCTCGGGTTCACTTTGTGCCCTGTTTTCTGATGCAGACTCGGGATCCGGGATGAAGGCGGAGCTTTCTTCCCGGCCTGGGGTAAGTGAGGGTGCCCTCCCCAGCCGCCTGTCAAACGCTACGCAGGAAGCTTTGTCACCTTCACTCGGCCCCATCTCCCATCCCGTTTCAGTTTCTCAGTAAAGCCAAGAGATTTTAGAGCTCAATGGTATGTGACTCTGGTCCTGGAGGAGAGTCTTCCATCTGTGTGGGTTGTAAGTTTGTAGGTGGCATGAAGTTAGAAAGGTTTAGAGATTTAAGCGTGTGGGAACGTAGTAAGCCAATGGTGTTGATTCATCTTTGGAATTGTTGGGGGCACAGCAATGTCCTATGTCTTTGTCTCAGGTAGGGGTAAGGGAATTGACCCAAGAAGAGAAGCTGCAGCTTCGGAAGGAAAAGAAACAGCAGAAGAAGAAACGGAAGGAGGAAAAGGGGGCAGAACCAGAAGCTGGCTCTGCTGTAACTGTAGCCCACTGTCAAGGTGCGGGGTCTTTTTTACAGGGCTGGGGTGTGCTGCTGGTAGAGGGACGTGGTTCGGGAGGCAGGACAAAGTTGGCTTGAGCAAATGAAAAGAATTGAAGAGGTTTAGATAAACCAAGAGACAAGCTTTGGCTGGAGTAGAAATAATACCTGCCTGAAGCTTCAGCACCCCTTCTTCCTACCTTCAGTAGGGCCAGTGAGAGAACTGCCGGGACCCAACAGGCAGTTGGAGGGCACTCCTGGGGAGAAAGTTCCAGCTGGTCGGAGTAAGGCTGAACTTCGTGCTGAGCGACGGGCGAAGCAGGAGGCTGAACGGGCCCTGAAACAGGCAAGAAAAGGGGAGCAAGGAGGGCCACCTCCTCAGGCCTGTCCTAGCACAGCTGGAGAAACCCCCTCAGGTATCTTCCCCTCATTTCAAAACCTGTGTTGTTGTGTTTCTCATGCCAGATCAGGCTTCCCCATAGTAAAAGTTTTCCCTTCCCATTTTCACTTTAGAACCTAGAGTTCAAAATTCTTCCATCAACCCTATTTCTTTTTCTACTCTATCTTTCCTAGATTTTCCCCCTCTCCTATTTTTCTTGATTCTCTCCATGCCCTAGGAGCAAATTACCCACCTCAAGACTTGCTATGTCTTGAAAACATGACTATTATCTTTTAGGAGTAAAGCATCTCCCCGAGCACACTCAGGTTGATGACCCTACGCTTCTGAGGAGTCCTGTTAAAAAACCAGAGCGACAGCAGGTAGGAATTGGGTTTGGTGTGTGGCCAGAAAGAACCTAGAGAGGGAAGAAAATTGCTCAGGGCAAAGTGAGACCTTGGAGAAGGATGGGTGTTTGGGGTGAAGTAGTTTCACTGTTCACTTCTTTTCCAGCTTCATCCTATAAATGTTAAACTCCAGGTCATTGGCCCTACCCCTTGTTTTGTCAAGGTTCCTACACGAAAGGATTATGGATCCAAAGTCAGTCTCTTCTCCCACCTACCCCAGTACAGCAGACAAAACTCCATGACCCAGTACATGAGGTAGGATCCTACAAAATTGTCATAACATCTATATCTGAGGAGGTGTAGTAATTTAGTATTAAAAGAGACTGGAGCTGGGCGTGGTGGTGCACACCTGTAATCTCAGTACTTGGGAGGCAGAGGCAGGAGGATCACTTTGAGTTTGAGGCCATACTGGGCTACATAATGAGTTCAAGGCTAGCCTGGACTACATAGTGAGACCCTGTCTCAAAAAACCAAAACAATAAAATAAATAAAGTGACTGGAAATTTGAGATGGGCTCTCTGTAAAGAAGTATGAACTTGAGGCAAAACTTTAGAGGAAACGGGGCAGTCTTTGCTTGTAAAAGAAGCTCCTTTTCCATGGGGTGGGAGCAGTAGGTGCTCAAGTACCCTTGCAAAGTATGTGCCACCACCATCCCATCAGCATCCCATCCTCTGTGATCCACCCAGCCATGGTGCGGCTCGGCCTGCAGTACTCCCAGGGCCTGGTCAGTGGCTCCAATGCCCGGTGTATTGCTCTGCTTCGTGCCTTGCAGCAGGTATGCTGTCCTGTTTGCTTATAACCCCCGCCACATTCCCCAAACTTCCCTAACTTCTTGCCCAAGGTACACTCTTGAACAAAGAGGGGAATGACTCCTACCCTTAGAATATTTTCCTCAGTGAAACCCCATCCCTCTTTCAGAAACCTTTATTAGGGGGATTTTGCTGATCAGTTTGTGTACTCTGTAGGTGATTCAGGATTATGTGACCCCTCCCAATGAGGAACTCTCAAGAGATCTTGTGAATAAACTAAAACCCTATATCAGGTAAGAACAACCACAAATCTACTCCTACCTCACCTAGTCCTTTTTTTTTTTTCGTTTTTTTGAAGTAGGGTCTTGCTATGTAGTTCAGGCTGGCCTTTGAGTAATCCTCCTGCCTCAGCCTCCCAAATGCTAGAATTACAGGGGTGTGCCATCACACCTGGCTCACCTAGTCCTTTTCAGGTACTCTTGCTCTTTTCTCTTTTCTCTTTTCTTTTTTTTTTTTTTTTTTTTTTGAGACAGGGTCTTGCTACGTAGTTCAAGCTGGACTTCACCTCACTATGTAGCCAGGCTGGCCTTGAACTTGGCAGCAATCCTCCTGCCTCTGCCTCCTGAGTGCTTTTATTACAGGCATGTGCCACCATGCCTGTCTCTCTGTGTTTTTTAAAAAAGTTTTTTTACTTTTTTTGTTTTGTTTTTGGTTTTTCTTTAGGTCAGGGTCTTGCTATATAGTCCAGGCTGGTCTTGAACTCACTTTGTACCCCAGGCTAGCCTTAAACTTGTGGTGATACTTCTGCCTCGGCCTTCCTAGAGCTGGGATTACGGGCATGCACCACCGTGCACAGTTTAAATATTTAATGTGCCAGTTGAAATTGTAAGGAGCTGCACAAACAGGCGGTATTGTTGTTGTAGTTTCCTGACTCAGTGTCGCCCCCTGTCAGCAAGCATGTACAATGCCATCAAGTTCCTTAACAAAGAAATCACTGCTGTGAGCAGCTCCAAGCGGGAAGAGGAGGTGAGTATAAGGAATGGGAGAGGCATGCACTGTGGTTAGTGTTAAGTGGTATGTTCAGAACTCCCAGAAGGCCAACACAAGCCATTCTGCCCCAGGCAAGGGTTAAGGAAGTAGTTGGGCACTCTGACTTGTGCACCACCTTTGGGTGCCCCTAGCCCCATCATAACATTCAGATGGCATGATAGTCAGAGGAAGAAATGTGTTTATTTCCTGTTCTTTAAACATCTTCATGTAGGCCAAGTCAGAACTTGGAGCAGCCATTGATCGGTATGTAAAAGAGAAGATTGTGCTTGCGGCCCAGGCAATTTCACGCTTTGCCTACAAGAAGATCAGTAATGGAGATGTGATCCTAGTATATGGATGGTATGATCCAACTGTATGACTGAGAAAACTGGGGAGTGGGATGATCAGAAGAAAGGACTACCCCCTTACATTTGTGAATGGGCTGGCCACCAGTTAGTGCCTTTTATGACTGAATCTCCTCTCTATCCACTGTAGCTCATCTCTGGTATCACGAATTCTTCAGGAGGCTTGGAACGAGGGCCAGAAGTTTCGGGTGGTAGTGGTGGACAGCCGGCCCTGGCTGGAGGGAAGGCACATGCTGCGTTCTCTGGTCCGTGCTGGCGTCCCTGCCTCTTACCTGCTGATTCCTGCAGCCTCTTACGTGCTCCCAGAGGTGAGGGCAGAGGAAGGGGACTCCAGAATTGGAGGTGAAAGGATGTGGTAACAGATAAAGTCCTATCTTCTTCAGGTTCAGTTATTTTAAAATATTAGGATAACGCAGCCCCGTTTATACTTAATAGGAAAAACATCTAAAGCATGCTATGTAGCACAGTCTAGCTATCACAAGAACAGTGTATTAAACTAGCAGCCACCAAGAGGGAGCAGGTAAAAAGTAACTTCAAAATTTAGTTTTCCTGTGGCATACTTGGTAGGTGAATGGTTAGGTGATTTTCAAGAAAAGGAGCTGTCAAGATTTATTGTCCTAATATTGCTGTCCCTGCCAGGGCAGAACTGGGAAAACAATGTATTCTACATTGATACATTATAATATACTTATCCTTCCTTTTCCTCACTGTCTAAAACAGGTTTCTAAGGTGCTATTGGGAGCTCATGCACTTCTGGCCAATGGATCTGTGATGTCACGAGTAGGGACGGCACAGCTGGCCTTAGTGGCTCGAGCCCATAATGTGCCAGTGCTGGTCTGCTGTGAAACATACAAGTTCTGTGAACGCGTGCAGACTGATGCCTTTGTCTCTAATGAGCTGGGTAAGCAAGGCAGAAGAGAAGCTTCCTGAGACCTGAGAAGACTTTAGAGGGAGAAGGGAGGTTAAAACCATAACTTCTTTTCTAGAAGGACATAATGGGTCCTCCTTCCATTGCAGATGACCCTGATGATCTGCAGTGCAAGCGGGGAGATCGTGTGGCCCTGGCTAACTGGCAGAACCACCCATCCCTACGGTTGTTGAATCTGGTCTATGATGTGACTCCTCCAGAGCTTGTGGACCTGGTGATCACGGAACTGGGCATGATCCCTTGTAGTTCTGTACCTGTTGTCTTACGAGTCAAGAGCAGTGACCAGTGAAGGGGGAAACCGGGTGAATAAATGACATACATCCTACCCTCAGGAACTCCACCACCTTGTCTGTTAACATCTCTACCACTTAAATTAGGGGCCCATACTCCCCAACCCCTCTCATCACCAGCTGCTAATCTCAGCCCTTTGTGGAGACTCTCAGGTGACTAACTTTACACCAATGCTTTGGGACCATGGTAAAGGTGTATACAGAGATCAAAACCTATCCAGATCTGCAGTCGTTAATGTTGAGTGTCTTATGGCAGACACTGATCTAGGTATGAGGAGGCTTATAGGGACAAATAAAAATTCTGATCTTAGTAATGTCAGTATTTACTGAGTATGTGTGTCAGAAACTATTTTGAGCTCTTTCTTACCCAGTTAGATTGCTGTATCTCATCTGTTTGTGGTGGCTCATGCCTATAATCACAGTACTTGAAAGGCTGAAGCAGGATTGTGAGTTCAAGGCTTGGGCTATATAGCAAGATCAAGGCCAGCAAGACCCTGCATCACAACAAAAGAGAGACTGATATATCTCTACCAAGTAAGTAATCTTTTACAGATGATAAAATGGAGGCACAGGGACCTTAAAATGCTTGTCCAAGGTAACAGCTAATTAACAGCTAAAACAGAATGTGATCCTAGGCAATCTGAATCCAAAGACTTAATTTATAGGTCTTTATATGTTACATGCCCTTAAGGAGTATTAATCATGGTATAGGAAGACAAATATCTACAGTATGAGATAACCTCTACTAGTATTATGTACAAAATTCCTTGGAAAGAGCAAAGGATGATACCACTGTCTAGCAAGAATGGTAAAAACTTCAAAAGTAAGATTTGACCTAGTCTGAAAGATTAGTTTTCCAGTTGGAAAAGAATAAGAAAGCAGATCAGCAGAGAAAATAGCTTGAAATAATGAATAGGTCTTACAATGAGAGGCCAATTTCAGAATCAGTAGTGATAGGCAGCTAACATAGGCTTAATGTTGGGAGCAACCAAGATGCAAATGTAGATTAGGGCTAGATTGTGAAAGTCTAACCACTAGTTAGCTTCAAAAGGTTAAGTAATCCATTTTATGTGCATCCATGTTTTATTGAAACATTTTAAGCACCACACAAAAAGATTAAATTACACATAGAATCATTATTAGATACAATTTTTTCACTTTTTTTTTTTGAGGCAGGGTCTTCCTATGCAGTTCAGGCCTTGAACTCACAGGTATCCTCCTGCCTCAGCCTCCCAAATGCTGGGATTATAGGTGTGCTCCACCACACCTGGTTGAGATGCAACAATTTAAGATGTACATTGCTTCTTTTTCCTTGCTGAAGTTTCTTTAGAGCAAATCCCAGATGTATCATTTAACTCTTTTAGACTTCAGTGAGTCTCAAGAAATATGTAAGTTCACTATAATGTTATTATCACATTTTGTTTATGTGTTTTTGTGATGCTGGGGACTGAGCCCAGGCCTTGTGCATACGAGGCATGTGCTCTACCCAGCCTTCATTATCAAACTTATTAGGTGTTTTGTTTGTTTGGTTTTTGGTACTGGGGATTGAACTCAGGGCCTTGTGTTTGCTAGGCAAGCACTCTAACCACTGAGCTAAATCTCCAGCCCTCAAACTTATTAAATACTTTCTTAGTATTATGCAGACCATAGTCAAATTTTGTCTCAAAGGTGACTTTTTATAGTTGGGTTTCTTTGAATCAGGATCCAAACAAATCCACACATTGAAATAGTTTCTCTTGAAAAGCACAGTGGGGTGCAGCTCAAAGGTAGATTGCATGCTTAGTATATGCAAGGCCCTGAGTTCAGTCTCCACCACCACAAAAGGGCAGTCTCTTTCCCCCTTCTTACAGCATTAACTTGTAAAAACCAGGTCAACTGTTACTACAAAATGTCCCACATTCTGCATTAGAATATTTGTTTTCGTGGTGTGTCATCTACCTCAGCCCTCTAACCCCTGTAGTTATACTGTCTTTTTGGGTAAAGACACTTAATAAGTGGTTCAGTATGCTTTATATGTCCTCTCACCCGGAAGCAAACAATGGCTGTTTTCATTTTCAGTGATGACTGGGTTCAGGCATTTTAAAGCTGGGAAAGAAGCTTTCCCACCTTTCATTTAGTGGTTTCATCCACTGGTGGTTGTTGCCTGAATAATTTCATTGGGAGATACAAAATGGTAATTATCCTATCATTCTTTCTTCATTTACTAGCCATTAATCTATAAAGAACTACATCTCATCAGTTAGTTATTCTGAACTACAACTCATATTGGAAAGGCAGGATAAATGGTTACTTTTTTCCTTTTATTTGCCATTTTTGGAATAGTCACTGGTTAATTCCAGTTGCTTAAAATGATCAGTTAATTTTTTGGCTTTTTTAGATCAATATAAACTCACAGGTTTTTTGTTTTAGGGGGATGCTGGGGATCAAACTCAGGGCCTTGCACTTGCTAGGCAAGTGCTCTACCATTTAGCTAAATCCCCAACCCCACCATGTTTGAAATAACAGGTTATTTATAGCAGCATTGACCACTGAGTGTGGTGGCGCAGGCCTGTGATCCCAGCACTTGGGAGACTGAGGCAGGAAGACTCCCATGAGTTGGAGGCCAATTTGAGCTACAGTGAGTCCGAGGTCAGTCTGAACTGCATAATGAGACTCTATCTCAAAAAAAAAAAAAAACAAAATAATAATTAAAATAATACAATTATTTATATAAGATTTTTGCAATGGTTTAAATCAAAATAGCCTAATCTAAGGCAGCAGGCATGAAGAGACAGATTCGTTCATTACCGAAGTAAAATGTTTAAAATAGAGCTGTCCATCACAGAAGCGTTTCAGAGCTAGCTAACATCTAGAGGGATACCCATCCAAAGGACTATTAACTACTAAGGTGATGAGATAGGAGTGGAACTGGGTGTCCCTCTCTTTCCTCTTAGGTCTTAGGTAATTCCTGCCATATTTTTTTCAAGAGACTAGGTCTCTGTTACCCAAACTGGCCCTAACTCCTGGGCTCAACTGATCCTCCTGCCTCAGCGTCCGGGCTGGGTGAACTATAGGCGTGGGTGCTCAGCTTTCTTCCACATTTTTCTTAAATGTCCGCAGAACCAGTGGAATTTAATTGGCGACACTATTTGGCTTACTCTACCCCTTCCTGTCCGTATTGATAAAAAGCACTCTCTCCTACAGGGTGAACGAAAACTTTATATGGCCTGGGGGAGGGATCGAACTCTGGGCCTTGAGCTTGTCAGGCAAGAACTCTACCACTGAGCTAAATCCTCAACCTAGCTTATATGGCTTTAAATGCTTCGGGAAGGGCCAGAAACAAAACTTACTGCACTCCCTTCTCACCCCGTGCCACCGCCACCCAGGAAGGAGTGGGGCAGGGTCAATGAAGAAGGCCCACAGTGTGCAGCATCCCCAACCCGGGCCTGGCTTTTCTACTCCTCTTGTCCTATTTCCAAGCCCCTTTTCATTCCAGTCCCGGGTCCATCCGTGACTTCACCAGGGGCAGAAACCGGACTCATCCTCAGGTGGGGGCGGCGGCGAGAGTTTCCTGGTGTCCGGGTCTCAATCGTGGCTGATTCAACAGGGCTACAGTTAAGACTCTCGGGGGCCACCTGGCGCCGCAGTGCAGGCCTCGAAGTCTGGGCGGAAAGGCACCAACGGCTGGACGCGCAGGTGTCGCTTTTCCCTGCTTGCAATTCCCAGAAGGCCTTGCAGCGTCCTGCGCCACGCGCGCCGAACCCTGCCGCGCTGCATTATGGACCACGGAGCCTAAAAAGAACGCGGAATCGCGCCCGAACTCCAGGCAGAGCTGCTCGTGTTTACCTTGTGCCGCGTGGGGGGGGGGGCAGAAAGAGCGGCTGCAAGGTTTCGTCATAAAACCGCGACCCGACAGGCGGCGCCATCTTCGAACTTGGACTTCCGGAAGGACTTTGGCGCGGGTGAGTGTACCGCGGCGGGGTGTGCGGGGGGCCCAGGGATTACTCCTCCCCTTCTTTTGCCGTAGCAGTGAGGTATTGGGAACCAAGTCCAGACTCCGCTCTTTCCCCTGGGCAAGGCAGCGCCCCTTCCAGCCTCTGCGCTCCTGCAGGAAACCATTATGCCACCTCCTTCCTCAGTGTGGCCTCCGAGCATGCCTCATTTCTGCACGCCACGGGTCTCGGTCTCTTTCCGCACGCTGTGTCCATAACGCAGCAGCAGGTGTCCCCGCCTCGGCGCTGCTTACTTTGCGTCCCTTGGACTCGGCGAACCTGCGATAGTTTTCAGTCTTTGGGAAATCCGGGCTCGCCTCCCCCGCAGCCAGGACTGAGGGAGGACGGGCGGTGGCCTCTAAACTGGTTGGGTCCGTCTCTTTCTGCTGTGTCCCACCCTCTTTCTTAAGGAGGCTCTTCTAACCCCGGGGGTTGTCCCGCGCGCTGTAACCCCATTGGCGCGTCCGAGGGCCAGTTAGGTTTCCCTGCCTAGTACTTTGAACGGCAGCAAGTTGGTTGTCTGCTTGAAGAGGCAGAGGTGGAGACTTCAACCCGACCCGAGATTAGCTAACTTTGCTAGACGGATGTAGGATATGACCAAGCCTCTTGCCCCAGCGGTATATTGTTGCTCTGATTTAAGTCAGTCTCTTGCCAACGTCCCTATTTTTGCTATCCTTTGTTATCAGCGGCACTGTTTTCTTAATATAGTTTTCTCTAGATTGGCTTAATTTTAAAAGTACAGTAGTTTCTACCATTGTGGAATGAAACCATGGGTTACAGTTTTTTGTTATGCAAGTTATAATAAAAACACGAATAAAGATGTTTATTTTCATACTACTAAAATGATCTTGCATGCCACCAGTTGCACCAATGGGAAACAGTATATTAAACCACGTGTTTGGGCTAGGGGTGTGGCTTAGTGGTAGAGCCCTTCTCTGGCATGTACAAGGCCCTCGATTTAGTCCCAGCACCACAAAAAAAAAAAAAAGGCAACAACAAAAATTTAAGCGACTGTGTTTAAAGTAATTCCATGTCGAAATATAGTGGTATTTAATTTTTTTTCATTGCCTAGGAGGTCACATTAGCATCCCAACAGGATAGGTTGGGATGCAAAAACTCTAGTATGAATTTACTAAGCACACTTCCTTTACTGTGTCTAAAATTAATATTGTAAAACGATAAATGGAAATTACACCAAATATTGCTTCTGCTTTTTATGAAAAGTGAATCGGTAAAAGGGAGTTTGTATGTTGAGTCAGTCAAAGTTAAATGTCAGTTACTGCACTTGCCATGTCCCAAATCCTGGATACAGTAGTGAATCAAATAGGCAAGATCTCTATGAAGCTTTTAAGGAAGATAAATGCTACGCAAATAAATACACATGTCTCCTCTGCATGAAAATTCCAGGTGGGTTAAGGAGCTATTTGTAAAATCTAAAACTAGAGAAATAATTAGAGGAAAATATACCAATGGAATAGGAAATGCCTTTGTTAGACACAAAGCAAACAAACCATAAAGGAGATTGAGAGTTTAATGCATAAAAATTTAAAACTTTAGCTTAGAAGAAACGTAATAAATCAGGCATGATGGTGCGTATCTGTAATCTCAGCACTCTGGGAGTCTGAGGCAGGAGAGTCAGAAGTTCAAGCCCAATCTGGGCAATTTAGAGCCTTAGATCCTGTCTCAAAAATAAAGAAAAAAAGAGGTGGGGATGTAATTCAGTGTGAAGGCCCTGGGTTCAATTCCCAGTTCCACCAAAAGGAGGAGGAGGAGGAGGGGAGAGGATGGCGGGAAGAGGAGGAGGGGGGTCACAAAAGAAAATATTTGCAACATAAACAACTTCCCGGGTTGGGGATTTAGCTCAAGTAGTGGAGCACTTGCCTAGCAAGTACAAGGTCCTGAGTTTGATCCCCAGTACCCCCCACACACAAAAAACCCCACAGATAAGGAGAAGACAACCCTATAGAAACAGACAACTTATTTTTACAGGCAACACATAAAAGACAGATGTCCAACATATAAAAAGTTGCTGGGGCTGGGGATTTAGCTCAGTGATTAGAGTGCTTGTCTTGCAAGCACAAGGCCCCGAGTTTGATCCCCAGCACACACAAAAAAAAGTTGCTAACCTTATTTAGTACCGGAGACTGTACCCAGGGCCTTTGCACTGAGCTACATCCCCAGCCCTTTTTATTTTTTGAGATAAGGTCTTGCTCGGTTGCTGAATTGCCCAGGCTGGGCTCAAACTTGGAGTTCTCCTACCTCAGCCTCCTAGAGTTCTGGGGTTACCACTCCTGGCTAACAAATTCTTTTACTTATCAGACTGGTAGACATTAAAAATTGACAAGGGTGTGGTACAGTGGGTACACAGTTGGTGGGAATATGGGTTTTCTCTTTGTGAGCTATTTGGTAGTCTCTTAAGAAATTTGGAAATATGCATATCCCTCAACACAGTATAGTAATTCCACTTCCAGAGGATTATTCTTTTTTTTTCCAGAGGATTATTCTAAAAGAGCAATTTTTCATTAATGAAGAGATCTCTAGGAGAATATTCAGTGTAGTATTATTCGTAGTACTATATTAAGCCAGTTGTCCGTTAAATGGGGAATGTCTAAATAAAGTATAGTTTTGTGGAACACCTGTCAGTGATTCAGAAAAAATCAGTATATGTGTAGTTATATGGAAAATGTTTAAGGCACATATCAAAGGGTTTTGTTTTTTTCAGTTTGTTTGTTTTTTTGGTTTTTTGTTGTTTTGCTTTTTTTTTTTTTTTTTGAAACAGGGTCTTCCTATGCAGTTCAGGCTGGCCTAGAACTCCTAGTGATCCTTCTGCCTCAGCCCCTGAGTGCTGGGATTACAGGATTACAGGTGTGTGCTGCCATGTCCTGATCTCCTTTCAAGTGGCTTCCTATATTAACTGGTGTTTGCTGTATCTTCTGTAGAGCACACAGACAGGCACACTGAAGCATGTATGCTTTTCTTCTAATATACACCTAGTTACTCTGCTGCCCCTAATTGATGTGATGCTTACTGAGGGTCATTTTATTGGTTCCCACATTTTAAAAATATCAGGCAGTTGTCTTTTGTCTTCATGTAAATGTTACATATATTTAAATGTTTTAAGAAATTGCTTGTATGAAAGAATTATTGTTTCTATTAAAACTGAGTTGAAGTATGGTCGATGCATAGGTGTTTGTTTTATTGCTACCCTTATTCTACATGTTTATAAATAACTGTATCAACTAAAAATTTTGTAAGAGCAACTCAAGAAAAAAAAGCAGCAGGGCGTAGTCACGCATACCTGTAATCAGCATTCTGGAGGCTTAGGCAGGATGAGTGCTGTGAGTTCAAGGCCAACCTGGGCTACATACTGAGTTCAAGGCTAGCCTGAAGTGCATAGCAAGAGCCTGTCTCTAAATAAATAATAATAAAAAAAATTTTAGAAAGCAAGCTAAATTGAATGCTTTGGAAAGACAGAAGAGGTAAGTTTGCTGGCAAAAAGCTACCAAACAGATGTGAATGAGACAACTGTGAAAGATTGAGGAAAATAGGTTAAAATCTGGAAGGTTGCTGTACTTGAAATGCTTCTCAAAACAAGACACTGGTCTCCAGGAACATCACAAACCTGTAATCTCAGTTACTCCAGAGGCTGAGGCAGGAAGATTGCTTACACCTAGTAATTTGGCCAGACTGGGCAAGCAGCATAGAGAGACCCTGTTTCAAAATGAAATAAAGAGGCCAGGCATGGTGGTACACATCCCAGCATGTCGGAGGCTGAGGCAGAAGGATCACTGCAAGTTTGAGGAATGCCGGGGCTGCATAGTGAGTTCAAAGCCAGCCTAGACTATGTAGCAAGACCCTGTCTCAAAACCAAAAACAGAAAGAAAGAAGAGGAAGGGAGGGGCCGTGAGGGCGTGTTGGGTAGTGTTGGTGCTGCTGAGAGGTCAATTTAAAGGAGGCTGAGAGCCAGATGCAATGTCACATGCTAGATTCTCAGCTAGTCAGGAGGGCGGTGCAGGAAGTTCTCAAGTTTGAGCCCAGTTTAGCCAACTGGGACCCTATCTCGTAATAAAAAGGCTGGGGGTGTAGTTCATTGGTCCCTGGGTTCAATTCCCCAAACAGGAAGTGCAGCCGAGAAGTGTCCATTGGATTAATAACATAGCAATTATTGATGATTTTAGCTTCAGCAATGAATTCGGGGCACAATATCTTAGGATGAAACAGAAATGAAAATATCAAGGGCAGATACATTTTAAATTTGGTTGTGAGAGAGAGATGGAGGGTGTTAGAGGAAGAATATGTATGTGTTGAAGGATAGTTGTGTGTTAATGTGAGAGTCATAAACAGACACTGTTTAGAAGGAGCCCATGGAAAGGAAGAGGATAAACTAATTTAGGTTTCCTAAGGAGGTAGGGGAGTGGGGCTTGCACACAGGTGCAAGGTCTGATCTGAGAAATTGGATGAGGGCATCAAGTGAAGAGAGTATTGACTGACTTGATGAGAAATTGAAGTATTTCCTGTCTAACGGCTTAGATTTGTTTGTTTGGGGCCTGGGAATTAAATGTATGCCTTATGCATTGTTATGGTTTGTGTCTAGATGTCCCCCCAAAGCCTCATGTGGTAAGAGATAGCTGGATCTAGAGTGTGTGATTACTAAATTGATTCATTGATCGGTTTGGCATTGTTCTGCTGGGATCAAAAGGATGTGAGACTGAAATTGGGGGCGGGAGTGTGGACCGCCCTGGGGGCAGGTAGCCTAGATAAAGATATAGGAAGAGGTTAACTAGCTGCTTGTTTGCATTGCTGATTTGCACCTTGCATTTTCCTCACTTTACTTTGCGGCCGGCCGTCGGTCTGCACGCTGCCCCGCCGCCTCGGACCCAGCGGACTATAGACTGAAACCTCTGCAGACTGTGAGCTAATAAACCTTTCTTCCCCTAACTTTGGGTGTCGAATATTCTGTCCCAACAACGAGAAAAAAGTAACTAAAACATGCATGCTGGGCAAGCACACTACCGCTATCATGGTTTGGGTTTTTGTTCAGAAATCAGAAGCAACATCATTTGCACAGAACCAGGGAATTGGAGATTGAAAGAGAGGACTTGTGGGAGCTGACTGGAGAGAAAAAGGGATTGACGGTACCTGGCAATTGATATGCACACGTGGTGAAAAGGAATGATTAGACTCATCCAGGGCTTGAATTTTCCAGGACTTTGGAACAAAAAGACACAGGGAGAAATTGGAGTGATCAAGCGATAGTAGTTGAACAATCTTGTAATGATGGGAGATTGTGACCCAGTATTGAGATCCCTTAGTCATTTGGGAGGTTTGGGGTGATGAGAAGGTCCAGGATGTGGTAGTGAAGTGTGAGTAGCAGTGGTTTAGCTGAATCTTAGGAGCTTTAAAGGAGCAAGGTGTTTGCAGAAGGAAGACCATTGGTCTTTTTGGGAGGGGGGGATGCTGGGGATCGAACTCAGGGACTTGCACATGAAGACTATTGTTTTTGAAGTGGCACTGGAGAATTGAGAAGACTTTGATTCCACTTTCTGCCTTGAGGTCCATGGGAGAATGAAAAAAGTCTGGAAACCTGGATTTTAGCTTTTACTCATTATAAAGTACTGGAAATTTCATTTCTTAGTGGGTGTTTCAGGTTTTGTTTTGTTTTTGTTTTGGAGGGTCTCCAAGATTTTGAATGTGATTTATGGTTTTCAAAGCAAATGTTCTTTTGGAGAATTTAACTTTGGACTCAAGTTTAGAGTGGAGAGAGGTAAGCCAGGGAGACCTGCATTTTGCTGGGGCAGATTTTGCCAGTGTACAGTTTTGGATCTGGAGCCAGAGAAGTGACTTCCTCATGTAGTCTCTCTGTCTGATCACTGATACTACAGAGGCAGCTTAGCTAGAGCCATCAACTGTGTCAGGACCTTCTTGGCTAGCAGGTGGCAACCTGGAATGGCATATGAGAAGCCGTCTGGGTCTTGAACCAGCAGCTTCCCAATTTGATAAGCACTCTGTCCCTGAGAGTTGTTCCACAAACTTCGCAGTGGTTATTTATCCAAGTGGTTTGGAAATTTGAACATACATCAGAATCCCCTTTGGCACTTGTTAAAACACAAAGTGTCTCCATCCAGAGGTTCTGATTCAATAGGTGGAGGGTAGGACTAGAAATCTGCTTTTTTTTTTTTTTTAAGGTTTCTTGAGGCAGGTCTCACTACGTAGTTGAGGCTCACCTTGAACTATGTAGCCCAGGCTGGCCTCGAACTTGCAGTGATCCTCCTGCCTCAGCCTCCTGAGTGCTGGTATTACAAGTAGAAATCTGCATTTTTAACAGATTTCCAGGTGATGATGCTCTTGCTGCTGTTTCTGAGGTCATACTTGGAGACTACTAATATGAACTACTTATTTCTGCTTGGATCCCTTTCTGCTTGAACAGGCCAGAGAAGATTATGTTCTTTGCATTTGAACCTTAGTCAATGTAGAGGTCAATAATTATTTTATTCATATATTCTCTGTCTGTATCTACTCGATTTGTGAGTGATTAAAAGAAGTTGTTCATGTATTCCTGAAATTTTTACCTTATATATTTTGATGCTTTTATTTGATGTCTAAATGTTTGTGCCATTTACATTTTTTATGTGATTTTAGGTTTTACTCATTATAAAGTACTCCCCTTTTCTACCATTTAATATTTTTCCATTGAAACTACTCATCCAAATTCCTATTTTCTTTATGCTTACGTTTACCCTATATATTTTAGGGATTTTGTTTGTTTATTTGTTTTGTTTTTATAGTACCGAGCATTGGACTCAGGGACTTCACACTGAGCTATATCTTTAGCCCTTTTTATTTTGAGACAGGGTCTCTCTGAATTACCCAGGAGACCCTTGAACTTGTGATCCTTCTGCCTCAATCTCCCAAGTGCTAGGATTACAGTCATGTGCCACAACGCCTAGCTTTCGTTCATCTTTTATACAACTTTTTTTAGTTCTTTTATTTGAGATATCTCTTAGAAAACATGTAGTTACTTGAATTTTATTTTTTTAATTTTTTTTATTTTGTGGGTGGTGGTGCTGGGGATCGAACTCAGAGCCTTGCACTTGGTAGGCAAGCCCTGCTACCACTGAGCTAAATCCCCACACTACTTACTTTTTAAAATCAATCTGAATCTTTATACTTTCTTTAATGGATGAGTTTCTGATATGTATATTGTTACATATATATTTTAAATTGTTGCTTCTGTCATCTTTTGTTTTTTTCCTCACACTCTTCTTTCTTGGGTTTTCTTCCTTCTTTCTTTCTTCCCTTTTTTTTGTTTTCTTGTTTTTAAACTGGGGATTGGACCCAGCCCTTTATTTTCAATCTTTCACTGAGTATTTAAAAAAAAAAATTCCAGCCAGTATAGTAGCCCACATCTGTAATCTTAGGGACTCTATTTTAAAACAAACAAACAAGATCCAGGAGTGGAGGCTGAAGGATAGTCAGGAGTTCGAGTCCAGCCTGGGCTCCGTAGTGAGTTCAAGGCCAGCCTGAAATGCATAGTGAAACCCTGTCTCAAAAACAAACAGACCAGGGAAGTAGCTCAGTGTGAAGGCGCTGGGTTCAGTCCCCATTACCACTGAAAGCAAGCAAGAGAGAGAGAAAAAGATAAAGAGAAGGAAAAGAGAAAGAGAGCTCAATCCTTTTGGCCCCTATGCTGTACCAAGTATTTTGGAAGCAATAAACTCTGACAAACTTATATTTTTTCAATTTAAGCAAAATAAGGATACCTCTTGTTTTAGTCTACTACGAATATTGGTATTTTTACATTGTGTAGTTTTTAAAATTTTTAAGCCAGAGTCTGTTTATAGCTGTAATTGCCATACTTATTTAAATTCATTTTGATGTTTCACAAGGCAAATGCTGTGATAGTTAATCTTGATTGGATTGAAACATGCTGAGGAAATTAGTACAGTACACTTCTGGGTGTGTCTGTGGGTGTTTCCAGAGGTGACTGGGCCATGAGGACTCTTAATTTCATCTGTGGATTAATGCATTAAACCAGTTATGCTGAGATGATAGTTTGTTGCCATTATTGGGAGTTGTTGGGTACTCAGGAGGCGGGACCTAGTTGAAGAGAGTGGGTAATGAGGATG
Source organism: Hystrix cristata (assembly GCA_004026905.1). Taxonomy (NCBI): domain Eukaryota; kingdom Metazoa; phylum Chordata; class Mammalia; order Rodentia; family Hystricidae; genus Hystrix; species Hystrix cristata. The sequence goes on along the minus strand of PVJO010001650.1, from coordinate 6,163 downwards.
TGACTTTGGGGACTAAATCTGATCCCAGGTCCCAGCCTCTGACTCTTTCCCTGTTTCCTGGCTGGCATGAGGTGTTACACCCTTCCCTCATGATGTTTTTCCTTGGAGCTTGGCACTTGTTAACCATAGAATGAAACCTTGAGTCGAACTAAGGCTTTTCTCCTTTAAATGGTGTATGTCGGGTATTTTGTCCCAGCAACAGAAAAGGGACTAATAGGATTGCTTACTGTCAATCTGTTCATGCCACACTTCTCCATTAGAAGTGTGTATGTATGTATGTATGTATGTATGTATGTATTTGGTTATTAAGACAAGGTCTCGCTATATAGTTCAGTGGCACTGAACTCTCTATGTAGCTTAGGCTGGCCTTGAATTTGAGGTAATCCTTTTGCTTCAGCCTTCCAAGTACTAGAGGATTATAGACCTGCACCACCACACCCAGTTTTACAGTCTATATTAAGAAGTCATGACCCTTCCCTAGATACATAATAATTTTTCTTTCTCTCTCTCTCTCTCTTTTTTTTTTTTTTTTTTTGAGACAAGGTCTTGCTGTGTAATTCAGGCTGGCCTTGAACTCACTAGTAGCCCAGGCCAGCCTCAAACTTGCAGTGATCCTCCTGTCTCAGCTTCCTGAGTGCTGGGATTACAGGTGTGCACCACCTCTCATTTTGGGGGGTAAATGTAATTTTATTGATTTTCAGGGAGAGGAGTTACATAATTGTGCGCTTATCATAATATTCTTAGAAGGCAATGTATTTAAATTAAATAATTTATATAAAGCACTTAATGCAGTGTTTGGCACATGGTAAGCATTTGATAAATGGGGGTTTATCATTATTTGTTTACTTGTTTATCATCTGCTCCAACAGAATAAATTCCATGAGGGTAGGGACCTTGCTGTCTTAATTGACATATTGTCAGTTTCTGGAATAATACCTAACATAGAACCTGCTTAGTAATTATTGTTGAATGAATCAATGGTGAGGGAACTTGGGTTTTTGGTTGTGGAGTAAGGGGAGAAATGACAGGAAAAAAGAAAAATCTGAGCCTGTACAAATAACTTCTGCCTTTCATTCATTACTGTGTCTCTGTGCAGGGACAGTCATTCTGGGGGGTGCCAATGGATACCTGCGGGGTCGGCTGTGTTGCCCTGGGGGAGGCCGGCCCCGTGGGGAACATGACTGTGGTAGACCCTCCTGGGCAAGAAGTGCTAAACCAGCTTGGTGTCAAGACCTCCTCAGAAACAACCAGTGTGGAGGCTTCCATAGAGATGTCACTGCCTACCCCTTTGCCTGGCTTCGACGAGTCTCCTGATAATAGGAGGCTTCCTCCAGAGCAGGAAAGCCTCTGCAGACTGGAACAGCAAGGTATGTACCTTGTTCTTTTCTCTTTTCACTCCCAACCTTAGCTTAAGATGAAAGAGAACAGGTTGAACTCAAATGATCTTACAAACCTGGGTACAGTATCATCTGTTGCAAAGAGGTTTGAGCTCTGGTCCCATCTCACAGACCCATATTCTTCTCTACAGATCTTTCTTCAGAGATGTCAAAGGTCTCAAACCCTAGGGCCTCAAAGCCTGCCCGGAAGAGAAGTAGTAGGACACGAAAAGGCCCCAAAAGGCCCCAGCAGCGTAAAGCTCCATCAGCCCCTTTGGTTCCTGCTCTCTTAGAGCAATCCAACCCTCTATCCACCCCCATGCCTAAGAAACGAAGTCAAAAGTCTAAAGGAGACCTACTCCTGCTGAAGCTATCCAAAGGCCTAGATCAGCCAGAGTCTCCACCTTCAAAGAGGCCCCCTGAGGACTTTGAGACCTCTTCTGGGGAACGACCCCGCCGAAGGGCTGCCCAAGTGTAAGGATGGTGGGAAACAGCCTGGTGGAGGGGAGTTGGGGGTGAAGGGATGGGGGTGGGACGTATGTCAGAGAGATGGAAAGAATGTGAGGAGGTATTAGGTAAGCAGGAGTAGTGTCTGTACTCTGGGGATGTGGGTAATCCTTTATCTCTCACCACAGCAACTTTTATGGTATGTATTGCTAACTTGTATATGTAAGAGGCTTCTTTCTGCACCCATACTCTATATTTTTTACAGACTTTCCCCAAATTTTTCTTCATTGCTGTTTTACCACCCAGTGTTTATATGCTGTTCTTTTCTTTTTTTTTTTTTTTTTTTGCTGTTCTTTTCTTTACCTTGCCCTTTATGTTCTTTGACTGTGGTAGAGGGAAAAGTGCACTGGACTTGGAATTGGAAGACCTGGGTTCAGATTCCACATTTGTTATCTGACTCCTCTCCACCAAGTCACTTAACTTGCCTGGATTTCTGTTTCTTCATCTAAAAAGGAAGAAGGAAGGGGAAATTCATAGCTGCTTCACAAGGTTACTAGGAGAATCCAGTGAGATAAGAATCAACCAACTCTGGAAATGTGGGCTGTCAGTTAGATGTTTGTGAGAATGACTCTTACTCTGCCCTGTCCTGCAGGGCCCTTGTGTATCTTCAGGAACTGGCTGAAGAGCTCTCTTCAACCCTGCCAGCTCCAGTGACCTGTCCCAAGAGCCCCAAGGCGAGTAGCCCCACCAAACTGAAGAAGACCCCACAACAGACACCCTGTCATGGTGGAGAAGAGGATGCCACTGCACAGGATGAAGACTTTGTTCTCCAGGTTGAGGCTGAAGATGGGGTAGAAAGTGAGGCCCCAAGTGAGGGCTTATCTGACCCCGAGCCTGCAGTACCACGAAGCACCCCACGAGGATCCGCTTCAGGGGTAATTTGAAAGGCTAAGAATGTGAATGGGGAAATAAGCTTTGTCGGGGATCAGCCAGGTGCCCAAAAGTCTAGCTTTGGCCTGGTAACTAAGATGTCCAAAACAGGTAAAAAGGAACAACTTCCACAGACCATTGAAGAGCTGGGTGTGGTGGTACATACATGTAGTCAGCTAAGGCAGGAGGATCGCAAGTTCCACCTCAGCCTGGGCAACTTGGTGACTTATCCAAACCCTGTCTCAAAATAAGAGATTTTTTAAAAAGCTTGGAGATGTTGCTCAATGTAAAGGCCCTGGGTTTGATCCTCAGTACTGAAAAAAGAAGGGAAAAAACCAAATTGAGATATTAGGACGATTGTAGAGGAAAGGATTTAGTAAACAAGATTATTCAGTCATAACTGAATATTCTCTGCTAGGAAACAACAAAAGTGATCAAGAGAGTTCTACCTCACAAATGCATCATGTTTAGTAAGTGCCACACCGAGTGTGAACAACATGATTCAGGCATACAGAGAAAGGGTGACTCACTTCTTGGGTTGCATAGAGGAATGATAATTGAGTTGAGTTTTAAAGGATGAATAGAGGTTTGCCAGAGAGGGTGGTTTTCCCAAAAAGAGATTCAACTGGAGTATAGGGCCTGGGACAAAGTTATAGGGGAGATTAAACCAGAGAGAATGAAAGAACTAAAATTGGTAGGAGCCAAAAACAACATCACTTTTGTTTTTTAATTGTGGGAAAATACAAATAATAAAAAACCATTTTAACCCTTTATAAATGTACAATTTAGTGGCCATAAGAGTATCCATAATTCATACCAACTATAGGCACCATCCATCTCCAGAATTTTTTATCATCCCCAGCTGAAGGTCTGTACAACAATGGTTTCAGTAGAAAAATAACATAGCTGATAGGAAAACAGGCCAAACTCCAGTTGGTAATTAGAAGACAGCTTCCAGTTACCTAGCTGAGAGATACTGAGGTCCTGAATGAAGCAATGAAGGACACGAAAATGGGGGGCAGATCAAAAGATATGTAAGATTTGGGAGGTGAAGGAAAGGAAGAAGCCGTTGAGTTTCCAGCGTTGTGGTGGCATCTTGTAAAGTAGTGGCAGGGGACATGATGAACCCCCTTTCTGACGAGTTGGAGGTGCTGGTCAGTCGTTGGTTAACTATATCTCTGGAAACAGTAGCTTACTTGTCTGAAGGACATTTAAGAGAGCACTGAGACCCTGAGTAAGCAAGATAAATGATAGTTTGATGCTATATTTTAAAAATCAAAATTAATGCAACAAATCCAAAATGTTAAAATTTTGAATGAAGACAGGAACTTTGGGGTTTTTTATGAGGGGGAATTGATTATTGATTTTTCCTTTTGCTATAGGATCTAAATGACTTGGCACAACACTGTGTGGGTCTAGAACTGGTAGAAAATTCGAGACTGGGGCAAGTTAATGTTTACTAAGGTGTCAACTTGATAATCAGGCATAAAGGTCTGAACCCTGGGGCATGGGATGAGGTTACCAGGAGTGTAAAGAATACCCTTACCTGGAGACTGGGGATTTAGCTCAGTGGTTAGTGTGCTTGCCTCACATGCATAAGGCCCTGAGTTCAATCCCCAGCACCAAAAAAAACAGGATACCCTTACCAATCATAATCCAGTGGAGGGAGAGCCTACAAAAGGTATGTTAAGAGAGTGGGAGGATAGGGAGTGAGTGTCTCACAGGGCAGGAGTCCCAAGAACCATACGGGGGCGGGGGGGCAGCGTGTGGTGCCTCTTACCTGTAGTCCCAGCACTTGGGAGGCTGAGGCCAGCCTGGACTACATAACAAAAAGTATACAAAAGCCTTGTGAATCAGATACCACAGAAATGTGGGGGAAGATAACCGAAAATGGATAACAGAATATGCAGTTTGATTCAAGAATAGGAGCAGAGCTGAAAGAATCTTTTCGGTCGTTGAAGCACAGCTCTTTCAAGGTGGTTTATAGGGCAGTGGTTGGAGGATAAGTAATGCCAAGTGAAGTGAAAACTGGGAAAGAAAGCTGCCTTCTGGGACTTTCTCCAGCTTAGGACATCCCTTACATTTTCTTTTAATTTGATCCTCAGAAACAGAAGCCACACTGCCGGGGAGTGGCTCCCAATGGCTTACCCAATTACATCATGGCTCCTGTTTGGAAGTGCCTCCATCTCACCAAGGACCTGTAAGACTTGGAGACAAAAGTCTGGGTGGGGGGTGATGGAAGAACACAAGGACAATCTAGAAAGAGAGGTACTCGTGGGTGGAGCATGGTGTTGTCATTTATTACCAAAAGGTACTGCTTAGAAGGCAAGCGCTCTAGAGCACTTTAATTAAAATGAAATGAGGGAACAGGGGCAGAGCTCAGTGGTAGAGTGCTTGCAAGCATGCTGGTAGCCCTGGGTTTGATCCCCAACACCACCCAAAAAAAATGAAGTTTCCATTTTTCATTTGCACTGGCCACATTTCAAATGCCTATTAGCCACTTGCCGCTAGTAGTTCACATATGGGACAGCACAGACTAGCATAGACCATTTCCAGCCTTGCAGAAAATCATATTATAAAACATTAATATAGAATCTCTCTTCTCCACTGATGCTGCCTGTCTCTCCAGCCGAGAACAGAAGCATTCATTGTGGGAGTTTGCTGAATGGATTCCTCTGGCCTGGAAGTGGCATTTGTTATCTGAACTGTAAGTTGACATGATATCCCTGGAGCCTAGGAGGGCTGACAGCAATGGAGATGGAAGAACAGTTGAGCACTCTGGGTTTATAGGGGGAATCTTGGGATAGGTGAAGCTCTTCTAAATGTAAGCTGTTCCCTTTTCCTTCCCCCAGTGAAGCAGCTCCCTACCTGCCCCAGGAGGAGAAGTCACCACTGTTTTCTGTACAACGTGAGGGCCTTTCTGAGGATGGCACACTGTACCGAATAAACAGGTGACGATTGCCCATATTCCCATTCTAGGAGACAGATTTAGAAGAATTGAATGTTGAAGGAAGTGACAAATAGCCCTGTCCTTCCTCTGCTGCTGGTCTGGTTGGTCCCAAGGATAGGAGTCCTGGCTGGAGCTGGTCTGCCCCCTGTACTTTGCAGTGTTCTGCGCTGCTGGCCAGGCTAAGGAAAGCTAGGGAGACTCGGAGTCAAGCCAGTTTACAAAGTCACATGCGCTCAGCCCTTGAGAGAGTGCTGCAGTAAATCCAAATGCACAGACTCTCATCACTGAAGATGAGCTGGAGCTGGACAGACTTGGGAAGGAGGTGCCCATGGTGCTGAGCACTGCTCTGACCCATGGACGTTCTTAATTTTTTTTGAGCCCTTGTGTAAGCCAGGTCACACTTGCTCCAGGTGGAGCTTATAGTCTGTCCTTATTTGCATGTACTAACCTCTTAATCCAT
>PVJO010001649.1:139291-165976 GCA_004026905.1 Hystrix cristata | reverse complement strand
CATTTGTATATAAATGGATGTTCCTGGAGAACATACTATTAAGTGAAATAAATCAGACACTTATTAGTACACATCGAATTGTTTCTCTGATATGAGAAACCATAAGTGTAAATAAGGACAAAGGGGTAGAATAGATATTTTGTTCAAAAAAGAAAAAAGAGAGATAGTATTCAAAAGAGAGAACTAGATAGGGAAAAGAGGGATGAAGAAGGTTAAAAGAAAAGTAAGATGAAAGGGGAAAAAATGGTAAAGTGCAGTTACACTTGTTGCAAATAGGGAGGGGTGGGTGAATGGAAGGGAGGGGAGGGGAAGGGGGGAAGGGGGGGAAAACCAAGATGTATCATGTACAGGTACAAAATAACCATGTTGATTATGAACATTATGTATACAATGTACCAATACATGTTCTTGGTAAAAACAATAAAAAAATTTAAAAAAAAAGAAAAAACATCACACTATTTTTCTTTCCTAAAGTGTGTGTGTATATATATAATTTTTTTTTGGCGGACTCTGTATTACAATGATTATATATGCAAAAAAATCAAATTGAACACTTTTAAACTCTAATTACTTGTCATCTGTTATTGTTAGGGTGGGAGGTAGACAGCAGTTAAGAAAATATGGTTAATATTTCCAAATAGTGTGATATTTTCCATTCTTCTCAGAATTATGTCTATTTTTTAAAGCCCATTGTATTGTCTTTTTTCATTTCCCTGTGGTATTTATAGTAATTGATTTTATGGTACATTAAAGTTAGGGAGAAATGTTTAAAGTGTGGGATTTTTACTCTTGAAGCCGAGTTGTCTCTACTTATTTTTCTAACACAGGGTTGCCTTATGCCGAGAAGCACAGTGGGGCCTCAGCCCTTTGCATTCCCGTTCTGTTGGTGAGCAGTGCTGCTGCCTCGTGACTAATATCCAGCTGTATCTGTCCTCACAGGTGGAGTGACCGCTCTCTGTTGGGATCCCGTCCAGCGGGTGTTGTTCTCAGGCAGTTCCGACCACTCAGTCATCATGTGGGACATCGGTGGGAGGAAAGGAACAGCTATTGAACTCCAAGGACACAAGTAAGGCTGCTGGTGCTTTTGTCGAATCTCTGAGAAAAGGCTCACAGCTGAAAGCCAGGACCTTCGCATGGGGAGGGACGTGGCAGGAACACAGTAACAGCCACCTGGGTTTGTGTCTGTAGGAAAATGCGTTTGTATGTGTATGCCCTGTTCTATTCCACAGAGGACTTGAGATTGCTGACAAAAACCATAAAATAATGGCAGCAAATAAGTAAAGGGTAAACATTAGAACCAGGGAGAACATAAGAATAAAAAACAGAGAAAAAAAGAACCGAAACATACAAGCCAGAAAGCCTTGCAGAATTCCTATAATTGAGTGTGACTTTAAATGTCCTGGCAGCCTGAGAATGAGGGGAGAGCTAACATCCTTACATGGTACATTTTGTACTTCACCAGATCTTTATGGAGGACTCACCTTGATTCTTACCAGGTTCTTCCTCCATAAGGGGTGGGCCTGTGGGGGCTGAGAGGAAAGCAGAGAAAGTCTTGGGTTTTCTTGGAGCAGTTCTCAAACTTCGCTTTGCACAAAGAGTCAGTGAGGAATCTGTTACAAAGTAGATTCCAGACTAAGATTCTGGTTGCTGGTCTGGAGCTGTGGGAACCCATGTTGTGACTGGCGATCCTCAGACCACACTCAGAGCAGCCTCACCATCTGCTGCCACTGTCCCTGGGGAGAAGCTTGATCTTTTTGTAGACGAGAATGTTGAATCTGTTTTACAAGTCCAGGGCTAACTTGGGTTGTGTTTTACTTGTGAAAGTTCTAAAATGATGCTACAAGTGATGCTAAACAACCATTAACAAATGTCAGTAATGTTCCCATGTATGAAGTGGTTTTAAGCAGCATTAGCTTTCTTGTAAATTTGCCTGGAAACACCAATTTCCAAATATTCTCCTAAGTAGGTAAAGATACATTTTTGGGATTGTTGAATAAAAACTAAGTTTGGGGGCCCATGCACAAATAATTACCTTAGTATTTGAGCTTACCATTAGAGAAGTAGGAGTTCAGCCTGCCTTTCTCTTCTTAGAGAACACACCCATTGTCTGGGGCCTGTCTTGGCCTGTGGGCCTGCCCAGACCTCATCAGCTCATTAGAGGAATTGTTCTCTCATGTCTATCTCCATGACAAGGGGACAGACATTCATCCAGGCCATTTAGAAGAAGTTTGTGTCATCCATGGTAGAGACAAAGAGAAGACAAAACACAGTTCTGTTTAATAACCCTCAGTGATTATCTAATCTGCCAGATAATTCCTGCCAGCTCTGCCTCTCAGAGAAATAAAATGCAAGTTTTGAATGAACACCAGTAATGTTTGTTGGAATCATTTAGTTTAGCTCCTAACTAGTTTTATTTTTACACAGTGGTTAATAAAATCTGTAAGCATTCTTTCTAGATTTCATCCACAAAATGCTAAGCTACAGCAGGGCTTAACATCAGCATTACTGTGTGTAAAAGGCCCTTGCCCCACAGGCAAGGTATGGTTCTGGGAAACTTAAACCTACAGTTTATAACGAAAGGAGAAGCTGGGGCCAGGGAGTAGCTCTCAGTATAGCACACATATGTTCAAAACCCAGCACCACAAAAAAAAAAAGAGAGAGAGAGAGAGAAGTTTCAAAGTTTGGGTATATTTTCTCAATCCCAGAAAAATAAAACATAAACAAATAGGTCGTCTGGTTTCTAAGAAGTATAGACTTGATCTTTTAGAAAATGAAATAGCCCCTACTCAGAGTCCATGCTAACAGATTGCCCCGTTAAGGTAGGTGGGCATGCTGCTGGGACCAGGTACCATGGGAAGAAATATCCAAACAGGAAGATTGCAGCAGGCCTTTGCCGGGACTTACTTACTTCAAGCTTGGCAGTAAATACCGTGAGCTCCCTGAGGGACTCATTGTCAGTAGTTCCCAGCCCCAGAGGGGTTGCCCTGGTGTCGTGGAGGTAGGAGGAACACACTTCTTCATATCACTTGACATCACTCTGTTAGAGGGAGACCATTCAGGCTGCTGAAGAAGCAGAATGGGATTCACAGAGAAGGCAGAAAGAAGGGATAGCAAGCAGCTGGCAAAAGAGAGGTCTAGCCCTAATTCCTTCACCCTGAAATGGACCACTGATGTGGCATTCAGTGCCTCTTATATTTAAATAGCACCTAATACTGTGTCAAGAAAAAAAAAAAAACTTTAAAAACCTACAGACTCTGCAATTTTAATCTTCCAATCACTCTATTAAAGAGAGGGTTCAGGTACCATTTTAGATAAGAATTTTAGGGTTCTACTCTTAGATTCAGCTGGTACCATAATGCTACCCTGTTTTGTTCATTGGACTAAAAGCTGCTGTCCCTTCTGCATGTCTGGTACTGTGTGAGGCTCTGTGGGTGTAAAAGTGGACATTGACCAACACATCCTCCTTGCTTTGCCAACGACATTTTCTGTTTCTTTTCCACTTGGAGCCCAGGGCTGTCCCTTGCTCTCCTACAATTCCTAGTTTTCCCTCCTTCCCCCAGGGTGACTAATGGTCAGAGTTCCAAATCAGGAACTTAACTGGCGGTTTGGGAACTGAGAGAGGCAGGACGGTGGGGTGGGGGGTCCGTTGGCAAGGAAACATCCAACCATAATGCTGTGGCCATTTCTTCTATCTTCTGTACCTGGTTCTGGAACTTCTTACTGTCCTTAAGCAGCAAAAAATTTGACATTTTTGTAGTTACAGTCGTGTGCTGCATAAAGATGTTTCAATCAGGATAAACCACATGCATGATCGTTGTCCCATAAAATTCTAAAGGAGCTGAAACTCCCAGTGGTGTCACATTTGTACTGTACTTTTTCTGTGTCTGGATGTGTTTAAATGCATAAACCCTAACCCTTGTGTTACGAGTGCCTGCAGTATTCAGTACAGTAACATGATGGACAGACAGATTTGTAGCCATTGAGCCAATGTGTAGTAGGCTCTGCCCCCCGGGCCGGCATGAGAACACTTCATGGTGTTCACACGGTTACAGAGTCGCCTAACACTCAGTTCTCGGAACACATCCCCATCATTAAGCAAGGACTGTAGTTTGATTTGATGTACAAAAATCCCATCAGAGTAGAGAAGGCTTTAGCTTAGTGATTAATGACAAGTGAAAGTTTCCAAGTCCAAGGGAAAAAGGCTAAGAAAGTATACGTTTTTACAGTATTGTCTGCATTTGAGGCATTTTGGTGTTTTTATCCCCTGTCTTGAGTGAAATGTGATTGTGTGTCGTGCTAGCTCCATGGGAAGAAAAGCAAAGAAAAGCCTGTGGTTTCAGGAGTTGGCCATTAGTTGCATGGATATTATGGAAACAAAACCTGGGTCTGTATTGTGCCATGTCCACCTCATCATACCTAATAATGGTACTTCTTTTTTTTTATTCTTATTAAAGCCTGTCATTTTATGAGCAACTTGATAAACATAGTGTGGGGGGTACTGGGGATTAAACCCAGGGCCTTCTCACTAAGCTATATCTGCAGTCCTTTTTATTATTAGTATTAGTTTTTTATTTTTAGACAGAATCTCACTCAGTAACTAGGTTACTCAGGCTGAGATCAAACCCTGCCTCAGCCTCCCAGAGTGCTGGGATTATAGGTATGCACCACCTCTCCTGGAAGACCAGTAAAATTTGATCCAGTTATACTATCCTTGGTATGTATACACCCAGAGGAATTACAGTCAGTTCCTATAGGAACACCTGTATCCCCAGTTTATAATACCCAAGATATAGAACCAGCCTAGGTGCCCACAACAGATGAATGTATTAAGGAAATGCGGTGTAGGTATATACACAGTGGACAATCATTCAACCATTAAGAAGAATGAAATTTTGTCATTTGTAGGAAAATGGATGGATCTGGAGATCACCACGTTCAGCAGAAAAGCCAAACTCAAAAGACAAATACCACCTGTTCTTCCTGATATATAGAATCTAAAACAGATGACAAAGTAGAAGGGAGACTATTATTAGGCAAGAGGTAGTAGGAGTGGATATGATCAGATATACTCACTGAAATCCAATATTTTATAAAATTAATAGGCACTAATAAAGGAAAAAAAACTAACACAAAAGGTTGCCACTGTTTGGCCATTAATAGGTTTGCTGCTATTTTTTATAACATTGCTCAAACCAATTTTTAGTGGTCCTAAATTAGCAACTTTTTTATAAATAAAAATGTATTCCACTTTAAAAATAAATACATAAAGCACCGGTAAAGATCTTTGCTGTCCTCTGTGATAGGACCCTCCACCAAGACATGGAATCAGTGAGTTGCCTGAGGCTTGGCCACAGCCACAGCTCTTGGCACTCATAGTCTGAGTGTTTCCTTCCTCTTTCCAAAAGTCTATCTCTTGGTTTCTCTCTTACTTCTCTTACCATGTGTAAGACTTCTGCTTTGGTAAATAAGTATGCGTTGGGAGGGTTTGTGCTTATGCCCTTGTACCAAGTAAATTGATTTAAAGTAATGAAAGGAGCAGGAATCTTGCATTCAACTTCTGGGCTTTGGACAGGGAGGGTAGGCAAAGATCAAATGCGTGACAGCTTTCACTCCTTGCAAATCTCTGAGATTTAGAAGTGTGTTGGAGTGCTAAGGAATTATTTGGAGGTGAAAGTGATGTATTTTATTTCTATTTAGCTAAACAAAAATTTAATAATAGATTTTATGGAGAGTAGAATCTTGTGTATTGTATAGTGTAGTGTTTTCCCTTAGGGTAGCATGTTCCCTTAGTGTATGGCCTTTGAACCAACAACCATGTAGCCTGAGGCCAGGCACTTCACCTCTCTGAGCCTCAGTTTCTTCATCCCTAAAATAAGGACAGTACTGAAAAGGAAGACCCTCACAAGGTTGTCAGAAAATATACATAACGTAAGCCCAGCATGGTGGCATATTCCTGTAATGCCAGCACTGGAGGCTGAGGCATGAGAGTCACAAGTTTGAACCCAGCCTGAGCAACTTGGTGACACTGTGTCTCAAAAAATAAAAAAAAACTGAGGATGCAGCTCAGTGCAGAGGCCCTGGATTCAATCCCCAGTACCACCACCAAAAGAGAAGGTAAGTCAAAAGCCATACTTTTATATATGGCTACTGTTCCTCTCTATAGCATGTCTTAAGGAAATACTGCCATAAATATCTAATCTCTCTATTCATAATTCAGTCAAGAAACATTTACTGAGCTCCAGCTATGGATCAGGCCTTGTATTCAACACTTAGGATACAAAATGATTAAGAAAACAATCTCTGCACTTGCAAAGCTGTGCTGAAAGTAGGAAAGATGGGTAAAGGTGGAATAGTTTGCACATTTTACTGGAAAGAGAGGCCTTAGCAGGGCCATGGAGAGAGTTACTCGATTTAGATTTCTGGAGATGAAAAGATTTTCATAGTTCTCAGGATTAGAAGGTTTCTGAAAGTAGAATGTGAGCTAAAACACAGCAGGTTCAGCAGATAGATGCAAGAGGACAAATGGGCAGTGGCTAATCTGAACTTCCACCCTTGCCAGTAAACTGCAGAATGTTGCTGGTGCTTGCAGTTGCCTCTGAGTTCTCACACAGACTGGCAGCAATCCAGTGATGCTTGGGCAGGCAGATCCCACTTAAGGTCACTTTGGCATGGGATGACCCTAGGTGTCATTATCTGGGAGACCCTGTGCGAGTGCACGCGCACACGTGTGTGTGTGTGTATGTGTATGTTGCTGCTCACAAGCCTTCCCTGGTCTTGGAGGTTAGAAGAATTAAGAATATTAGAAAGTGAGATCTCTGGAAGCAGGTGCATGACTAATTAAATTTTCCCTAAATCACCGAGACTTCTATCACAGAAACAAAAGATGCTGCACGTTGAAATCCCCCAAGTCTTGGGGAATGGAGGGGCCTGAAGTGACAGTGGGCAGGCATCAGCTTGTGTCTGAGAGTCAGATTCCATAAAGACGATAAAGCCTTTTCTGTTCCTGTCCTGTCAGCGTCAGACACAGGATGTCCGTGGGTGTGTGACCTGTGCAGTCACATAAGGCCCATCCTCAGACGGACCCCACACTAGATTTAATGCTCTGCCATCACCAGCTTGTAATTCTTAATATATGTTTAACAAGGGGTGCTGTATTTTCATTTTGCACTGTCTTCCTCACATTATGTAGCTGGGCCCCGTCAGACATATGTTGCCTCTAGGACTGGTAAGAAAGGAAATGAGGCCATCCCACTAAGTGTAGTATTTATAGGTGGCAGATCCTGGTGGTTGGAAGAGTGGGATTTGTGTGCACTTGTAGGAGAATTTGCAGTGTGGTGTGCAGTACAGGAGCACACTCATCTGTGAAATAATAACCAGTTTTGAAATGCTTTCTGGTAAAAATGCTACAATGATGTCGGGCAAAATGTGAATGTGAGGTTTCTTTTCATTCTGTGAACCCAGGGACATCCCTTTGTCTAGTTCTTAACTGAGAGGTGGCTATATTTTAAATCCTTACATCAAGAAGTACCCAAGCAGCTTTATTATAAAGCCCAGAATCCAGCATGCATCCCTGTGTTCCACTCCTCTGTGTTAGAATGTTAACATTCCTACAGTCCCATAAATTATGTATTTGTTGCTGAACGTTGCTGTCAGCTATGAATGGCAGAGCAGTTCCTTCTGTAGCTTATTTTGGTTTGACAAGATCATTGATGTGTATCAAAATGCCTTATGAAATGAAATGTAGTTCAAATCAAAAAGATATGAGTCTGTTCAGCGAGATAGATTTTCCTTCTCACCTTGAATGTTGGAATGGTGGCACTCCATACTTTAAAAAGTGTAAAATAACAACCAGGAGAGAGAGAGTGAGAAAATAACTGACTTTTTAAAAACATGATACGTGTCAAAGGTTTTATATTAGTCATCAGTTAATAAGAAAACCAGTAGGATGTTGCATCCAGTCCAGAGGTAAATACCAAGAGAAGACCCCTACGCAGGCAGTGGGCAATACTCAAATGAATCTGTGAGAAGATGCACAGCTGGCTTCTTCATTGGGTGAGGAGGAGCCAGGGAATAGTGATGTTTTCACTGGACAAGATTTATTTGTAGTAATGTCAGTTGTCTACAACACAGAGTTATAAAATAGATCAGTTAAAGGTAATGAATGGTACTCACCCCTAGAAAAATCAGATAATCCAGAAGAGGATGCTAGTTAACACCTAATATTTCACTGCAAAGATACCCAGTTACCCAGGAATATTTTTTGACCTACTTCAAGTCTTTCACAGTCTACCTGATACTTCCTCTTCCCTTGATCATAATAACCACAAAGATGAGTCTTAATCAGAAAAAAGATGGTCTCAGCAAGGTTTAGCCTAACTGTTTATATTGATCCAGCGGAGTGTTTATCAACCATTTAAGCCTTTTTGGGTTTGCTTCATATATTTAGAACCACAAAGTATTCAACAACCATTAACACCCACAAAATTTAACTTCCCCCTAGGAGTTGTTATGATGAATCTTGGATTTGGCTTTTCAGAATCTTTATTATATTTGCTTTTCCAAGGCTAGAAGACTAAACCTGAGGTTGTGTTTGTGCACGCGCGCGCGCACACATGCACACACTGGGGATCAAACTCAAGGCCTTGTGCTTGCTATGCAAGCATTCTACCACTGAACTAAATCCCCAGCTCCTGGCAAGGTGCCTTGCTTACCTCCTGTAAGATTAGGACCATGAAAACCAGATACTAAGCTAGTTTTGGGCGAGGGCTTTGCAGGCCTTGGCTCAATGAGTTCTTAAAGTAGGGAGCCATTTCTGATTCAGTTCTCAAACATGACACTCCACGTGTACAGTTGGTTTGCCCAGTTACATCTCGTGCATAGATTCTCATTGAACCTATGCAGATAACTCTATTGCTGTGAAAATTAAGGGACTCAATAACTTTTACATTCTGAGCAGTCAGTGAAAATTGGGTATCATTTAAAAATATTTTGATTTAGATTACAGAAGTTGAGCTGACTAAATTCTAGGCTAGAGATGGCTTAGAAATTGAGGGAAAAGACATCCTCCTGTATCCAGAGAAGAGGACATTGAAACAACATCAATAGTTTTGCAGGCAAATATCCACAATAAAATTCCCCTCTACAGTTCATTCATTCATATGAATGAACTGTAATTAATTCTTATTCTGTTGGTTCTTGGTTTAGCAGTCTGTGTTCATAAGGCCATCTGCATCCAGACTGAAAGAGCCCAGAAATCCTGATTCAACCCACTAGCACAGACACAGTTTAAAAATTGTCTAAACAATGTTAGCTCAGTGCCTAATCCCAACAGTCGATTCTTTGAAGTGTTGGTATTTTTAAATACCTGATAGATGCAGGCCTTTCCATGAAACTGAGACTCTTGCTCATCGAAGTATAGACCCTGGCCTGTGCTTGCAGCAGAGCCTTCAGGCCTGTGTCAGAATAATACCAAAGTTATCTGTAGATTTTAGAAACATAGTGACTTCATGGTTAGTATGTCACTAGGACTAATAATATCAGAATGGGGGGAGTAAAATTCTCTGTTGGGATACCCTGCATAGCTATTTTCTAAGAGTTTTGAGGACCATGTTCCCTAAGGGTGAAAACATCATAGATAATGAAGATATTGGCTGGTTTGCAGGGTCTTCTCATAAAATTTCTAAAATGTTTGTATTAGTAACATTTTACTAATACTCACTTAACCTAGGGAAGGCTGACAATTCCTTCCATATGACTCTTCTCTCCTCTCCTCCCTCTCCCTCCCTTCTTTTATTTCCTCTTCTCTTTTTTATCCTTTCCCCTCCCCCTCCCCCTCCCCTTCCCCTTGTCTCCTCCCCTCCCCTCTCCTCTCCTCTCCTCTCCTCTCCTCTCCTCTCTTCCTTGTAATGCTAGTGCTCTAACTCAGGGCCTCCTTCATAGCAGGCAAGTGTTCTACCCCTGAGCTACACCCCCAGCCCTAACTCCTTTGGTGCTGGGGATCAAACTCAGGGCCTTGTGCTTGCAAGGCAAGCACTCTTAACCACTGAACTAAATCCTCAGGTCCCCTCCCCTACCCCTAACTCTTAAAGCAGTAACACATTAAATGCAATTATAGATAGCATCTCTTTTTATAAGGTGAAGGAATAAAACCTTAGAATTTTCCGGTACTTCTCTGGTAAATCTCAAAAAGAGATTTAGGCATAATCAATCTGTCTTTCTCTCTCCCTCTCTTTTCCCTCTCTCTCACACTCTCCCTCCGTGTGTGTGTGTGTGTGTGTGTGTGTGTGTGCACGCGCGCGCGTGTGTGTGATTCCTTAAGACAGGAAAACAGGTGCTCCAGAAACACCTGACTATGTACATGATCAAAGTAGCAATAAAACATTTTTAAATAAACACTGAAAATACACAGTTTTAAAAAATTGAGCCCTTTTAACAAGTGAGAGCTCTTTATTTCCCCCCTTAAATAATCCAAGGACATTAATCAAGTCAATATAGAGCACTGAAAATTATTCTTGTGAGAAATGAAAACTCTGTTAGCTAGGCAGATTCCACACAAGGTCAAGAATATACTTTCATATTGTAGTCAGAGGCATTAATCAGTAAACCAGAGAAGAGACAGAACTGAGGGAACTTTGCCAAAATTGTAATGCTTTTTATAGCCTTTTTTAGTCTCAGATATTATAAGCCAATGCAAATAAAACTCATTTTCCAAGTTGTATCTTTCGTTTTTCCTCTTCATATTCTGCAACAAATTGACGCTTTAGGATTGCCTTTAGCATCTTTAGTATCTCAGAAGTATACAGTGGACTTCTCCATAGGCTGTATAGCAAGTGATGTCACAGTAAATGCAGAAAGGTACGAGTATCTGTCTCCTATTACACCAGACAGTAGAAGGGTTTCACTAAACAATTACTTTCTTCTTCACAAAAATTTTTCTTTTAGAAAATACATTTTTCACCAAATACATGTGTTAAAATGGGATGGATTCATCTTTTCATTTAAATCAATATTTTTTAAATTTCTGTTTTAATTTAAAATACAGTATGGTTGGGGATTTAGCTCAGTGTGGTAGAGCACTTGCCTAGCAAGCACAAGGCCCTGAGTTTGATCCCCAGCACCCTCCAAAAAAGGTAAAATACAGTAAATGTTGGTAGTTATCATTCATTTAAACCAAAACTCTTTTGTGTCCTCAAATAAATTTTAAGAATATAAAGGGATCCTGAGACCAAAGGTTTGACAAGCACTAATTTAAGACAAAATTACTCTCAAAATTACTTTTTCTTTCAGAAACAAAAAGTACATATATATTTGTATTTCTTTTTCATTATTGCACCTAGCATAGTCTTGACTCCTCATTTTAATTGTAATAATTACCATAATGACTAATTTATTTCACAGGAACATTGGGAAGGAGGGAGGATATGGACAGTTCAAAACTATCTTGTCATGTGCAGGTACTTTAACAAGCCAGCAAAATTCATGAATGAACAATCAATATTTCCACTGTGTTATACATTACTTTTATATCATCAGTCTAGATATCAAAGAACTGTTCTCCTTCCCAGCGGGCACAAAATTCTTAAATGAGTTGGGCTCAAAATAGACAAATATACAAACAAAAATGACCAAGAAGCTAGATATCTTGCTCTGTATGGATCTGTACAATTCATTGCTAGTGATCATCAAACAGTCAGCCATAAAGCTGAATTCTCTGTCATTCTTACTTACTGAGGGAAGAGGAAATAACTTGTCAGCCATGCACAAACTAGAAAGAAAAATAAAACACCAGGAGAGAGGAAATAAAAACTAGAGAAATAAAGAGTCACTGAAGTTCCAGTCCATCACTGTATGGATTCATTTTGGGAGCCATGGAAAAGCTTGCCGAGGCTTCAGCACCTATGAGTCCCACACCTCTGGACACAGGCACCTTCTCTGTCACCTGAACAGAGGACATCTCAACAGATGACCTCCAAAACTCTTAGAGGATCATTTTTTCAGATGTAAAATCATGACTTTGAAAAAAATGTAAAATGAATGTGTGTCATGGATTTTAATTAACTAAAGAAAGAGGTAAACTGTAAGACGTAACAATCAGTTCAACAATCGGCTTTTTCCTTTAGACTTTGGTTATTGGCAAAGTCTCCTTCTAGGGCCTGAGTTAGTTAAAGCAGCATTGAAACGTATTTTATTTCTCACCGTTAGTGTGTTGAAGATCCTTTCCGGTTTCCGAGGGCTACACTTGGAGCTCTGAGTGAATGGTCAGCTTTACTGGGATTTCTGCCGCTAGGCCTATTATTTGCTTTCCTGAACTGTCACCAACTCTTGTTTTCTTTTACAGTGATAAAGTTCAGGCCCTGTCCTATGCACAGCACACGCGGCAGCTCATCTCCTGTGGTGGCGACGGTGGCATTGTCGTCTGGAACATGGATGTAGAGAGGCAGGAGGTAGGTGTCAGCAGGCTGGACTCGCCCTTGCAGTTCTGGCTTCATCTCGCTCTTTCTTATCTCTTACTCCTTGACAATTAAACCATGAAATAAGACACTTTGTTTCAGAGTATGAAAAATTACAGTATGAAGTGAGTTCCCCTTTTCCCCCTTCATTAATTAGCATGTAACATTAATGTGATAGAGATTTCATGAGAATTTTGACTGAGACTAAGCTGTTTACACTGTAGGTCTATTTATACCTTGGGTCTATTGAACCTTGGGTCTATTAAACTTTTAAAGCAAAAGTACAGGTGAGAAAAAGGAACCATTTATTTTCCAGGGATTAGCCCTTTGGTATAAAATGCCCTATGAAA
The DNA here is from genome assembly GCA_004026905.1 of Hystrix cristata. Lineage (NCBI taxonomy): Eukaryota > Metazoa > Chordata > Mammalia > Rodentia > Hystricidae > Hystrix > Hystrix cristata. Next base: position 153,177 of record PVJO010001649.1, on the reverse strand, counting down.
ACAGAAATCTCACGTGCTGTATGTTGTAGAGGGTAACAGGGGCTACGAAGTAAGAAACCTTAATTTGGTATTCATAAAATAGTAGGTGTTAACAGAAATACTACAAAAAAATTTTGTGCTACTTAATGAGTCACATTCTAAGTACCCATCTTTTTTCACCACTTACTTTAATTTCATCACCACACTCTCTTTGAATGAACTTTACTTTTAATCTTTGAGTATTTTAACAACTAGTATGTTTACTGAAAATCCCCTTTGACAAGTACTTTGAAGTTAACCATTTTCCCATTACCCTAGAATTATTCTGGGTAAACTTTCCTTTTGACATTGTGCCTTCTTTTAATTTATTTCTTGCAGGATGTAAGAATTAGATAGAAAAAGAGCACTTTTAACTGACGAAAGCTATTTCCCAAATTCTTTCCATGCCCTTACCCCAGTCTCATTTCAAGAGAACAGTTGCTATTACCCACAATGTAATGCCTTTCAAATTCCAGTAATTAAATGCTTAAGAAGATTAAAGCTTTATTTGCTCAAACCATAAATCCACAGGAGCTCTATTAGTAACTAATTAAAATGATCATTACTGTTAGGAAGTAGGAGATTGTAGAATATTGCTTTTCAAAAGTACACTTGGCACCATCCATACAAAGCCAGGGGATGTTACAGTGAGTGCTGGTCCCACAAACCTTGCTCCCTGTGACCGGTGACTGTGTCCTGGTTTGGGTCAGCCTGTTGACCTGCTTTGGGTTAGGGACAGTCACATGGGTTCTGGCTAGGCTTTTTCCCAGGCCAAACTGAGAGAGCAACCAGGTTCTTTTCCCTCCCAACAAGTATCCTCTCCTCTTGAAGGGGCTTGAAGGACCACTCGACCCCTCTCTCCCCTTGGTGGACAGAGGCTCAAAGGAGGATGACAAGGTGGTTTCCAGAGTTGAAAGTGGATGGTGATGGGTGATCCTTTGAGCCCTCTTGCTTAAATTCTGCCTCCTGATATGCAGATACATGGGCCCTTAGAACGTGGTGGTTCTCAAGTCTTGGTGAATAAGTCGGTGTTCTGAAGAAGCTTTGGAAATGCACGTTATCATAGTTTCTAATCTTAAATCTCCTGTGGTGGTTTCTGTGCATCGCCGCCGCCCAAGGAGCTTCTTCCTGGTTGTGGCAGGGGCTGCTCGGTGCTCACCCTGGAAGGCCTGAGGCTGTAGTGAAGAACTTGCCAACCTGATCCATAGACAGACTTCCAGCAAACTTGAGAATGCTGTTCAGTGGTGTAAGTGAGGAATCACATTAGGTGTAAGAGGGAACGTCCGCGCTGGGTCTGGAAGCAGTATTATTCGGCTGAGGTTCTCGGGGAAGGGTTTGTGGATGGTCATGTGGGCCCTGGATGTGCTCTGAGCAAGAGCTTATAGGCTGCGCAGGCCAAGAACTACCGAGAGCGAGGACAAGATCCATGTGGTGCGTTAGTGCTCCCGAGCAGGTCAGCAGTGCTCAGGGATGAGGGTGCAGATAGAGGACAGTTAGGGACAGATGACATCCCATACAACTCTGGCCCATGGTCAGCACCACCCTAAGGCTCGCTGGGAGTCCAGCCACACAGCAGGAGGTGAGCAGCAGGCAAGCCAGCAAGCTTCATCTAGACTGAGCCTTTCATATCTGCTTCAGCTTTTCAGCCTCACCAGTCTATGGATTACATGTTCATATCTCTTGTATCTTCTTGCCAGTTTTTCAGGTGTTTCTTATCATTTTCTTACTGTTTTACAAGGGTTCTTTGTACACTGTAGATATTTGTAGGAGTTCTTTGTTAGTTATATAGACTTAGTAAAATATGTTCTTCTAGCCTGTTTATTTTGTACCTTATGTACTACTTCCTAACCGGCAGTTTTCTCATTCATTATTTACTGAACATTTTCCATGTCCTTAGGTATTTGTTTTTACTACATAATTTTAATGGTAATAAGAGTATATTGGGGAAATTGTTTCTTAAATAAACATTAACACCTCCCCTCAGTTCTGTAAGGAACATGATAATATTTTTTTATTATGTAAAGTGAGTTGCTGATTGTTTTTTCACTAGAAGTTTTTTTTTTAATTAGCCCAAATTTGATTACAGACTATAAGCATCACTTGATTTATTTGTATAAGAAATGAGTTTTTGTTTTTCTCTTCTTTTTTTCTGGAGGGCAGAGTTAAGTTTTTATTTCAAAAATTTGAATAGCATCAGCAATTCAGCTTGTGACAAAATAAGGATGTGTGTCAAATGCCTTACAATACACTAGATTCCCTCTTTCTTTCTTCAAATCATTCCTGCTTCCTACATCATATGGTCTGAAGAATACATCATATGGACAGCACAGAAGTTTTTTGGTGGTAAAGTCTTGTCTTTAGCTAAAAACTTTGTATTATTATATTAAATCTGTCTTTAAATGGAATGCTGCTTGAAGATTACAAAACAAATCAAGGCTTACTCCTTTTCTTTGGTTTTAATGAAATAAATAAACCAAAAGGGAGCTCTTAAAATGTCCCCTTTTTATTTGTTTTTGTGAAAACATGTGTTTTAGGTTTATTTCAGCCTGAAGGTAGAAGATGCTAAATGCTAAAATCTTATCCATAGCAAGTATCCCTTAGAAAAGTGTCCCATCAACAAAAAAAGGACTCCAGCGCCTCCACCATGCTGTTGTCCCCTGTGAATGTCTAGAGGGGTTGGGGTGCTATTTATAGCACTTCGCAAACTTGTTTGATCTCAGGCCTCTTTAAAAGTAGGTGTCCGTTGAGTCAGATGTTCTCTGGAATACACTCTCAGGAAACCTTAGGATCAGGCTTGTTTTTCTAGGTTCCTGGGGTTCTCTGCTGTAGAGCAGGCGATGACTTCCTCTTGCAAACAATAATATGGTTTTTAATATGGAAAGTGAGTTGCTGATTGTTTTTTTCACTAGAAACTCTTAATTTTTAGCCCAAATTTGATTACAAACTATAATTCTGGAGAGTCAAACATGAAACTCTGGAAGCAAATGTAGTCACCATATGCATAATCAGTATAAGATTGACTAAACAATAGCTTTACGTGGAACATGATTTTAAAACTCTGTTGTAGTTTAGGTAACTTGTGACAGGATTGGGAAATAGCGAACAAAGCCAGAATATTGCATGACCAACAAGCCAAAAAGCAGAGCCACAAACCTGGTGGGGCCCTGCCATCAGTGAATAGTGGACTGGTAGCTTCAAGTATGCACCATGGTCAGCTTATATGACTCCAACCCAGTGGCTTCGTGTATGTGTGATGTGCACTTAGATTTCACGGTACAGTCAGAGCAAATGTAATTACACCCAATCTGAGATGAGATACAGTCCTAAATCTTCAGCATGGCTGTCAAGAGTGTAGTGTGGCCTCAGCCAAAACCTCTAGCTTCAGCCCTTATTCTCCATCTGCCCTCCAGCCAGCCTGAGCTGCTCTCAGCCCCCTTTCCCCAGCCTCCTTCTGTTTATCTCTGCCGTAGCACTCTCTACCTCTTCTCAGGCCTTCACACTCTTAGACTTACTGAAGAATTATTAGTATTTTCATGACCAGTCTTCACTGATAAGTTGTACGCTCCATAACATATTTACTACCACACCGCATCCCTGGGGCCTGACACACAAACTTTGAGTATTTTTTGAATGACTGATGAAGAAACTACCCTTCTTTTTCAGATAAATGCATCCTGATTCTAGAAGTTTCATCAGTGTCCGTTGTTCCTTTGTCCACAGTGTTTCTCACTGACCTGTTATATGCTTTCTTTGATAAGACCCCTGAGTGGTTGGACAGTGATTCCTGCCAGAAGTGTGATCAGCCTTTCTTCTGGAACTTCAAACAAATGTGGGACAGTAAAAAAATCGGTCTAAGACAGGTGGGTGATTTGGATGTTTCATCAAAATGTAATTGTGTGGAAATGACTTAAGTTGATAATCTTAGAAGAAATAGCATACCTGCGTGGGAGTTGTGGTAGAGGTAAATTATTATCCCAGAGTCATCTTGTGACTGCACATTGATATACTCATTTTGTGGTAGCTCTTTCCTATTAGATTCAGTTTCTGTAGTGGTTTGTTCTCAGTAAGTAGTTGAGGGATACAATTTTAGAATTCTAATGGCATCTGTTGAAATGCACCTTAAAATTAAGAGGCATCATGCTTAGCTCACATTGGTGCCAAACCATGAAATTATGTAAGTGGTATTTATTTCTCCTTAATTATACTTTCCCTCCTTCTGATTTGGTTTTATTATCTAGATCTGTTTATAGTCTATCACTTTCAGTCTGATTCCATGGTTCGGCTTGGTCGTCCCCAAGGAAATCAAAAGTTAAGTCACTAGGGTTGAACATAGCCAAAGTTACAAGCAATGGGTTGAATCAGGTTTCTTCCATGCTGTCCTTCATCCAGCGGCATAATCTCTGGAGGTGGCGCCTTCTCAGTACACCTAGCTTTAAGACCACCCAGCTGCTGGGTTCTCTGTAGTCACAGTGATGGTCCTGGGAAAGGATGGAGGGTGGAAAGTGGGCCAGAGGAGATGGCACGCACCATGAGGTATGTCTCTAGTGGCCCTCGTGCTAGACACACAGGACACAGAGAGCCCATAAGGAGAAGGCACCGGGTGTGCTCCCGTGAGGTTCCTGGGGCACCTTGCCTGGCACCCTCACCTTGAGTCATCACAGCTGAGTGTGCCAGGCAGTCACGCCCAGCCGCAGCAGCCTCTGTCTTCTCTCCCTGCTCCAGCACCACTGCCGTAAGTGTGGGAAGGCTGTGTGCGGCAAGTGCAGCTCCAAGCGCTCCTCCATCCCCTTGATGGGCTTCGAGTTTGAAGTGAGGGTCTGCGACAGCTGTCACGAAGCCATCACAGATGAAGAGTAAGTTCCTGCTGTCTGCAGGACTCTCCCGGTTACAGAGGGAGCCACCCATGCCTTGGATGGCCCTAATTCCTGCTGGTTCATATGCAGACCACTGCAAGTGATAAAAGTCCTTTTTTGCCACCAAGAGATTTGTGTTATCTTGACAGATAGACAAAAAGAGAATGCGAAGAATTTATATCTGTGCTCTTGTGTCTCTGTGTGGGGTGGGGGGGTGGTATTGGGAATTGAACCCAGGGCCTTCTCACTGAGCTACCTCCCCAGTCCTTTTTAAGAGACAGGGTATTGCCAGGGTGCTAAATTGTGCAGGCGGGGCTCCAACTTTACATCTTCCTGCCTCACCCTCCCAGAGTACTGGGATTACAGGGACCCACCACCATGCCTGCCTCATCTCTGTGTGCCTTTTAATCCCTGGGGTGTGGTCATTTAAAGTACAGTGGTACCTTGGTTCACAAATTTAATTCTTTCCACAATTCTGGTCACAAACTGAACTGGATGAGAACCGAATCAAATATCCCCATAAGGTCAACATGCAACCTAGGCATCAAATTTGATTTGATTCTCATCGAGTTCGATTTGTGACCAGAATTGGAAAAGAATCAAGTTCGTGAACCGAGATACCACTCTAGATGCTCTCTGAGCAGAGCCTTCTGTTGCTCATTTACTGAGAATCGCCCAAGTGTAGGGGCCTAGGACTCACTTTGTAGCCCAGGCTGGTGTCTTTACAGGGTTTGAATCAAGCCTGGGCTGGCCTCCAGAAGGTTTCAGTTTTCAGGAAGAGCTAAGCTCCTTTACCCACGAGGCAGATATTCTCAGTTGCCTGCTACTCCACTGGCTGCTTATCCTAGGACCTGAGGTTGTGCTTTGGAAGAGGTGTGAGTCTGTGTTTTCTCTTTAATGTTGGGTAACTAAAAACTGTCCCTAGATGCACACAGAGTGTCCTGAAGCAGTTTACCCTTTATTGAGGCACAGGAGGATCAAACTCCTGGGAAACCTGTCTCCCAGTCTTCCCAGTATAGTCAAATCATTTTAAGTATTCTTGTTTGCCCCTATCAAATATAAATGGGAGACTGTAAGATTCCCTTACATAAGTAGGGATTTAGTTCATTAATTATTTTCCACTGATCATACATGATGAAATTAGTAAGTTTTTTATTGAATAGACAGCTGCAAGAGACCTTAGTGATAGTCTGGTTTAGTTCATTATTATATAGACACAAGTCTAAGGATCTTGCAGATTAAGCCTAAATCTTTCATTGTAAAGATTGGAATGTGATCATTTTTAGCATACTGAATATCTGTGCTGCAGATTCAGCTGTAGAAAAAGAGAAGGAAAAAGCCTCTCTTTTGAGCGCCCAGTGAGACCCCTGGGAACACGATAGCGAGGGGCTGGCCATCTGCCTTGCAGCCTCCCTGGCGCTTCACACCTCACCGTCTCCTGCCTCAGCTTCGTGAAGCACTGGTACTCCTTCTAGAGCACCTGCGCAATCAGCAGGGCTTCTTGCTTTAAAAAAAAAAAGTATGGGCTAAAAAATACAAAGCATGCTGGACCGGAGGGTTCACACCTGTAATCCTAGCACTTGGAAAGCTGAGTCGGGATGAATGCTGCAGGTTCGAGGCCAGCCTGGGCCAAATAGTCCAAGGCCAGCCTGAGCTTTACAGTGAAACCCTGGCAAAAAAAGAAGAAAAGAAAAAATACAAAAGTAAATAATGATGTTTGTTTATTTTTTGTTGTTGTTTTGTTTGTTGAAGCTTTAGAATATTACAGAAAATCTTAGGCCTACAGTTATACCAGTGAAAAAAGGAAAATGAATGGATAACCTTCAAATAGAATGATAGTAGGATATTAGGCATTTTAACAAGCACCTTTTAAAGAATTAAATAGGCCAGAATAGACCAAAGGTCCTAGGAGGGCTGACAAGCAGTCAGTGGAGTAGCGGGCAACTGAGAATATTTGCCTCTTGGGTAAATCACCTTAGCTCTTTCTGAAAACTGAAACCTTTTGGAGACCAGCAAGTTCTTCCTCGTGAGCACAAACTTTACAAAAAGCACAGGTGAGATGACTTCATCTGGGTAGCACATTCTCCTGCAGGACCTTTGGAGATTGCACCTCTTTCCCATTTGGGAACTGTAGGAATTTTTTTACTTTATGATCTTTTTTAAATCATAGCAGACCACCAACGAATAAAGGCAATCTGGGAAGTATTTCTAACAGTGAAGCAATTCTAGCCATAAGCCTAAAAAGTAGTAATATTATCTTAGAGTTCCGTAATTCCTGTCCCTCTTTTACGCTCCTCTTGCCCCTTTCAGGCGTGCACCCACAGCCACCTTCCATGACAGTAAACATAACATTGTGCACGTGCATTTTGATGCAACCAGGGGATGGTTACTGACTTCCGGAACTGACAAAGTTATTAAGGTGAGATACCGCTGTGTTAAACTTTCCCTTTGTGGCCTTATATAATAGATGCCAAGAACACGAGGCTCTGCCCAGGAGTTATCCTTGGGCTTTTTGAGAGCCTCTTACATGCATTTCTTCAACCTGTGAGGAATGAATTATCTACCGGGGACATATTCTTTAAAAAAAAAAGATCACATGTGCACCAGTCAGGAGAGTGATATAGATGAGAATAATCTTAAGAGTTCAGCACAGGAAGATGGTGGTGCCGGAGAAAGGAAGTGGTGGGATTGTGCTGAGCTTTGAGTGAAAGGCAGGATTTGAATAAGCCAACACCTAAGAAACAAGATCTCCCAGTGAGATCAATTAATCCAAGAGTGTTCATCTAGGGCCTCTCTGAGGACTGTGATAGACCTCAAGGACTCAGGGCCGCGGTAGAGGACCAGGACAGAAAGGGCCATGCCCATGTCCTTGCCATGCTGTGCTCCGAGGCAGCAGCGAGATGCTTTGAGACCCTCTTTTCTTCAAGCAAGAAGTAAACCATGAGATCTTCAGTTCCTTGATTCATGGTATCTTGTAGAATTGTTTAGAAGATTAAATGAGAAGATGTGGGAAGAACACAGCGTAAGTTTAGTGTCCAATGTATGTTAGTTCCATTCCTCCTTGATGAATCTGACCTGCACTTATTCTCCATTAGCTGTATTAAATTGCAAGCTGCTTTTGTCATGGTTTTTAGCTGCATAGAATAACATTAGAAGGACATGGAGTTGCTTGTTAAATGAAAAAAAACTTCACTCGAATTGTAAGGACTGTTCATCTTCAATACAATGTGATTTTAGTCTATCTTGTATTTTCTTTTTCTTTTTACAGTTGTGGGATATGACCCCAGTAGTGTCTTGATGACTCTGCCAGAAAGCAGAAAGGTAGTATTTACTAAAGAAATGGTTGTTTTAATCCGAATCATTGCTGGTGAAGTAAAGCAGACCTGTGAGGAGGAGAAACTAAAGACCTTCGGGGCACGTTCATCTGGCCTGCGCAGTCAGTGGTGAACTAGCGAAGAACATCTGCAGGGACTTTTCAACTTGTTCATACAATATAAAGAAGCTATTTTTTTAACAAATGGTTTATACAGTCTGGCTATGCTACGTTGTTTTGAGTATGCTGAAAAAACCTGCGTGAGGTGTTTAATTTTTATATTTTCCAGCCCTCCATTTTACCTGTTGCTTTGTGTGGTGGAGAAATAAGGGAACTGTCTGCTCAGAGTATTTTGGTCATTATAGTTTCCACGTTTCCTTCACTGTGGCATGTATCATGTGGGCCAGCATCTTTTTCTTCTCCCTTGTCTTCTTCTACTTGTACCTTCTCTGCTTTTTGCCAGAGTATATGTATTTATGTGTGTATTGCCAGTGTTTCTGCTTTCATTTCTTCTCAATGGAGAGACCGGAAAACCGTTTGTTGGCTCCACCAGCTGACCTCCTGGCTCACCTGAAGAGTTGATCCATTGCTGTTGTCTGACTCGTGCATGTTCTCATTGAGTAGAAATGATTGCTTTTGCCTCGAGTGTCTGTGTTTCCCACTTTAGAAAATGCTGTGAGAAAGATGTTCCCACCATTGTCGTCCCACAAGCAGATGATTAGAACTCACAGCTTCAGCCATCAGTGCCTGGATCATTTAGCATTCAACTGGGGCCTCCTGGCCTTTTAAGTGTTAGGATTTGTGTGTGTGTGTGTGTGTGTGTGTGTGTGTGTGTGTGTGTGTGACATAGCTCTTACTTACAATATTCAAAACAAAAACCTACAAGCTCCAAAAATAATTGTCTTTAGGATTTGTTTTGCTGTGTGAGATCATCTCTGAACTGGAACATGTATTACTTTAAAATTATAGTTCTCTCTTCCTCACCATCTATATTTTCTTACCCTTCCAAATCCAGACATTCAAACATTTTATTTTACTGTTTTTCATCTGAGCACTTTGCACACTTTCATACTGAGACTGTGTGTGGTCTGAGATGTGTAGGTACCGAATGCTACAGCTCTTGCTGTGTTCCTGTTGGGAACATGAAAAAGGATTTTAGGAAATGAACATGGAGAATTCTTATTTCTAAGGGAATCTAATCAAACTTGATAAATGAGCACCTCAGGATACTGAAGTCCTTTTTTAAAATCCTATTTTTGCTGTAAAAATAGAATTAAAATTAGTAGCAAGCATGTACCGGGTACCTGCCCCACACTAAGCACTTTATATGAATACCACCTCATGAGATCGTCACCTGTCAGGAATATTCAAGGATTCACCAAGTCCCCTAAAGACCACCGAGTTAAATAAAGTCTCACAGATAAATAGATAACTTGTCTGCTCTTCCCCCTGTGTGCCTGGTCTCCACAGTATCTGTTCACTTTTGATTTGACAAGTTTTTAGTAGTAGGTAGGATTTGAGTGAAATAGGAAACCTCCCTATTATTTTTTTTTTCTTTTTCCAGAAAGCATTTTACTTCCCTCACAATCATTCATCACTTTTCTAACTGGTGATACCAGTTGAAAGCTGTACGTGGGTGCCACCCCTAACCCTGACCCAGTATGCTCCCCGGGGACGGGACTTCCTGGAGGTGAGTCTGCTGGCCCGCCCTTGGGAAGCAGGGCCGAAGTGTGCATCCTGCACATTCATGGTACATAACAGCCATCACCTGAGGCCAGCACTTTTGATGCATGCAGGCCCGTATGTGTATACATGAGAAAGTCACCACCACCTGTCACTTCACTGCCCCTCCCACACTACTCTTGCTTGTGTTCAGTCAAAGCTGTTATAACTACTTTGAGTCTGTTCTGCATGTTTGCTCTGTGAGAAGGCTTTAAAAGGGGGATTACATTTGAAATATTAAAATACCTATTTCATAGTGTATTACTACAACCCATGGCCACTTTCTAAGTTGTATGTAATAGTGAGCTGTGTGCTGGAAATGAGTAATAGGAATGAATTGCTCTGTTTTCACTTCCAGGGCTTCTGGCCTGCATATAGGGAGGGAAATACAGTTGCAGGGAGGTAGGAGTTCAGGCACCCAGCAAGCTTTATGTGCATTCCCAGTTAGGTATAGAACAGTTCAGGCCTCATTTGGGAAGCTGATTGCCCCCTTTAGATCACACAGGCACACTGTGGTCTCTCTGTTCCGTGAGCCTGTGCTTCGTTCCAGCCACCCCCCTCCCAGCATTGCTGCAATTCAGCCCACAGAGCCACTCCGAGGTTGAAATCTCATTAGTGATGCAAATCGTGATTGAAAACCACAGGTATTTCAAGGTATCCATTGCTCTGCCCTTTGCTTTCCCCTTATCTTTGTGGGTGCTTGAATTTGGTGAAGAGTTTATTTAGCAAATTAATTGTGCATGTTTGTAATACTGTGAATTCTTGCGTTTTGCATTAAGTATCTCCTCCATTTTTGTAACTTGTAGAGAAATATGTGCTAGTGTTGGATGTCTTCCAAGCATTTTGTGGAAATCCAGGCTTCATTCATTATGAGTGAAAGCTGGCACCAGCATTTGGCTTTTCTCCTGTCTAGGTGAAAATCATAGTTCTTGTTGTACCCTATTGGATTTGCACTTTACATATATTTTTGCTGTATTACTTAAACATACAGCAGCTCAGGCCAATAATGCCTAATGTGGCTATGTTGAGGAAGTAGCAGACCTGCTCTTCACAGCATTGTTCCCTTTTTGGTAGAATGAAGTTAATCTCATATTCTTGGTTCCCCCAAAGGAGTGATGTTACTTGAGTCTTCAGCTGCCTGGGTGTGTCTCCATAGTAGCAAAAATGATTTTAGACGTTAGATTTAAGTACTTGGAATCTTGTGTCATTTTATATGAGGTCAATCAACCATAATGTGTTTCTTATTTTATTCTTTGAATTATTCAGAGAATCGTAAGATCATAAAACTGGAAGGGATCTTGAGATCTAGACTGTTTCTAGCAGAAAAAACACTTTAGTCATACCAGGCAGTTAGATATAACTGAAGCGTAAACAAGAGAATCCAAAAGAATATTGAAGGAACAATCGTTTTCAAATATTAACTAGTAACAGCATGAGTGGGAGGAATGACTCTAGCCCCTTGAAACAGGGAGCGTTCTGGAACCAGATTTGTTCTTCTCCTTGTAAGTGTGTTGACACCACTTTTGGCCCCAGCCCTGTGGTTATTACTGTAGGGGTACATCCTCCTATCAGAAGGCAATTGTTGTCATTCTTCACCCACAAAAATTCCTTTCCACACTCTTCCCCACAGAGCACCTCAAGGACAAAACTGAAGTGGAAATCCAGGGGTCCCTGCCTGCTGAAGGCCGGGCTTGAGTGAGTCTCTGGGGCTGCAGCATTTGTCCTGGTGGCACATTGCAACTTTATCTTCTGAGGCTCACTTATTAAAAGTATGATGTATTTTTGTTTAACATTAATCCTTAAAGCTTAAATTTTGGCTTTCAAGCAAAAGAATGGCTCTGAACTATGTGTCACAGTTAGTGGACATAAATATTCATTAAATGAGATTCCTTTGGTTTTCATAATTATATGTAAGGGAGCCTTTTTCATAATTGTATGTAAGGGAGCTTGTTCACTGATTTATATCTTAAAGTGAAAGAAAAGCATTTTGCCAAAATGTTCTCATTTTTCTCCTTTAAAATAATGTTAGATTAAATTTTGCCTGGTGCGAAAGTGGATATTTAGCAACTTGATTAAAAAACACAGAAATTAACTCAGTTTTGAGCCCTGAGTTATCTAGATTACAGATGATCCTTGCATTGCTGGTCCAGGTCATCCCACTTCTATTGAGAGCCCCCGATAGGCAGCTCGGTGCTGGGGTCACCATGTGTCCGAGGCCTCTTCCTGGTTGGACAGAAGCCACACAGATGAGTAAGTGGGCCATTCCAGCACCGAGTGATTAATATAATGACAAGGATATGCTTGGGGTCCCAGCCAGGGTGCCTCTAACCCAGCAGACAGTAAAGAAAATCCAAGCTACAGAAACAGCACAGACAAGCCTGAAATCTGCAGTGAGCCTGGCATGCCCAGGGACCAGAGGTCAGCAGCAGGCCTGGAACCCAAGCCTTTGTGGCCACTAAGATGCCAGTGCTCTGGGGCCTCATGGCCTGAAAGAGGAGGGCACACCAGGTTTCCTGGGCCAGATTTGCCCAGAGGCTCATCCTGCAGCCAGTGCTAGTATCTGCTGCTTTTTCTTTGGAAGTCTCCAGAACTGGTGTCTGAAAATGACCCATGATAGCTAATATTTGGATTTTCCTGGATGCGCTGCCTTTTTGCTTAAAGCTGTGATGTGGGTCTGGAGACCACGCTTGCCGTCTGTGAAAGAATATGACTAGGCTGAATCGTAGACTGGCCACACTTAGCTGATCCACTGTGAAAAAGGGAAGCCCTTGACCCACTGGGGCAGGAGGAGATTGTTCTGGGCAGGAGTGGCATTACACTAATGTGCAGTGCTAAGCCTTGCTAGGCACAGATCAGCAGCTGCTTCTGGTAGTCCCTGTCCTGCTCAGCCTTAGACTGCTCTCTGGAATGATGTGCTGTTCCAGTACCATGCAGCAAATGCCATGAGTCCTCATCACTGGGGCTCCCCAGGTAGAAGGGAAAGAATTTTCTCAATTCATTTAGGGCACAAAGGGTTCAGGCAGTTATCTGGCTCTTAGAGATCTGGCTCTGCCAAGACAGGAGCACCCCGTGGCAGCACTTCAGAGTGCCTATTTCTTGCTGTTACATTTTTTGCCTTTTTGTCCATAACTGAATTCAGGAATATCCATGTTCATGTTTAAATTTTAGCTCAGCTTTACAACCAAGAACAATACCAACCATTGGGTTTTAGTTTGCATTTTGACCTTTTAATGTTACCCTTCCCACCAAGAAGCTTCTTCAGGTCTGATACATGACAGCAGTGTCTGAAAATTAGATCTGCCCTAAATTGGAGGGGTCCCTCCCTTGTGCTTCCCATGGCAGGGGAGCTTTTGTAAGACAGTCGGTAGCCCCTTGTCAGAGATGTTGAAAAGGAGATGAAAGCTTTGAGTGTGGATGAACTCACAGTCCTCCTTAAGGTCCCTTCAAATCTTGTGATTCTGTGATTCCGTGAATGTTAATGGACTAACCAAACCCTCACCAGCACATGGCTGATTTCCATCTGGCAAATGAGAGCGTATTGCCATGCGTGCCTTTTTGCTTCTGCCGTATCAAGTGAACTGCTTTCTGGATTTTTCCATCCAAAGCCTAGTAAGTGAGGTTTTAGAAGAAGATTGTAAAGGTGGAAGTTAATCAAGGTACCATCTCATTAAAGATAGATACCTTGAAAGGTTCACCTTTATGAGTCAAGAATATCTGACTTTCTTGGGAGAGGAACTGTCTGGGAATAGCAAGTTGATTCAAAGTTTAAGTTTGGAATCTGACCTTAATATTTATGATCCTTAAGGTGGTTTTCTTGGTTCTCTGGAAAATATGGGAAGGTGAACTATAACTCCAAAGTAAAAAAAAAAAAAGAGGAGTTTGAAAAAAGTATCTCTCTTACATGTTTTTCAATTATTTGATTGGTTGGCAGCCTATTGTCAGTAGCCAGGACAAAGTATGGACAAAACACTTGTGTAGCT